>NJDC01005718.1:262226-326105 GCA_002245475.1 Calephelis virginiensis | reverse complement strand
CGCACAAAGGCATGAATGGTAGTACGTTATCAATTAATCGCCCATGAGCCGGCTGCAACATGGTGTGTATGACCTAGATGTTAGTAAATCTATGGTTTGTTTGGTGTTCGTAATCATCAGCTAGGCGTTCTTGCTAAATAATGGACTGAGAAAAACGAGTTTTATTTTGGAAAAAGGTTAGAACAAAAGACGAGCAAATGCGGTTTCTTTCGTTCTATACAACTATTTAAAATTGTTATACATTTAAATGTTTAATGGATGTTTTTGTTTTGAGGATTCCTTATCTCTCTCTCTCTCTCTAATTAACTGAGTAGCATAGTTATTAAGTATATTATTGTTTTATTTTCTTTTTGAATTTGTATATTAGACATTGATATGCAGAAGATACTACTGGGAAAGCTTCATACATCGGCCGGCCTAATATTTCCCGAGAATAAGCCATCGAGAGCTGAAACTAACTTGTGTCTGAAGTAGACAATCTTTTGTACCAAATTTGAAATTGTGGCTTGCAGAAATAAAATGACTCCCTTTGTCGTATCTCCTCTATTTATGAGCGCTCCCCTAACTGCCAGAGCCTGCTTTGGTATACTTGGCGTTGACATTTCGAGTGATGTTCAGTTTCGTGGTTATCTGAAGGAGAAGGCAAAAAAGTCCGTAAAAAGCTTATATGGTCAGTTACACGAGACAGTACTTCAAACCGACCTGTCGCTTGCAACTTTACAAAGCGCAAATTTAGCCTCACATCGAGTACTGTTCTCAACTTTGGGCACAGGTTCCCAGTATTAGATCCTTCCTTTTCACCACATCCAACGTAGAGCGTATCTTATCATTAATGATCGGGCAGTTACCAATCGGCTTAATTCTTTGGCGATGCGTAGATAAGTTAGAGGAGTTATATGGTTTGTTTTGTGCCGATAAGTTTCACCTACGGACATCACGTCAGAGCTTAAGGTATCATGGCCATCACCTTGATGCATGGCGATCTACAATAGTGCGATTTCGAAAACATTCCTTACCTCGTACAAAATGTTTATGAAACCAGTTACCAAGGGTGGTATTTCCAAACGAATATGACATAGGAATCTTCAAGAAAAGAGCGTACTCATTCCTTAAGGCCCCATGCTTAGTCAGACAGAAGAGCCAATCGCCGCACTTCCCCCGTTCCATGATTACTATGAAATATTGCGCTCTAAAGTAAATGTCTTAAGCGACAAATCACTATTTTTGACACTACAAAAGTAATTTAAAAAAAAGTATAAAAACTGAAACACTTATCTTTTAGGTATAGTACTTGTCTATGTTTATGTTAAATCTGGTCTCGATATTTTCATAATTAAAGTAGACAGTTAGGTTTTGCTTTCAAAAAAGGGTTAACTTTTTGATTTTTTTTTATCGAGCAAAGTGAAATGAATCGTGTTTTGGAAACACTAGTCTTATAAAGCATATTAATGTTAATCTTATGTATTTTTGTCACCAAGATCCATGATTGCTTTGTATAAAAAAAAAACCTCATATTGCTGACGTATTTAGCATACATGGACCCTTAAAGGTCGGCAATGCATTTGTTGCAAATGTCCGTCAGCGGCGGTGATCATTTCCCATCAGGTGTCTCACTTTCACGTTTGCCCCCACTTATATATATATATAAAAATATGACGATGATAAGAGTACGGTAGTACTACTTACGTCGAACAACATTTAATTTGATTTAAATGACAACATTTTGTAATTTTTGTTAACTTTATATCGAAACACGAAAAATTAAATTGTATTTTCTAGCTGAGCACTTTACTAAAAACCTCTCGGTTAGTAATAAAATACACAAGAAAAGACCCTGCTATTCGACATAGTCCCGAATCCAAGCTGTTTAATAAGTCCTGGCATACACATTTCGCCTTTGCACTACACGCCAAAATGAAAGGTTTCACCTAGATAATTGGACTTTCGCTTCCTACCCAACTTTCAGTTGGTATTCCAACAAATTAACTTTAGAATAACGTTAAAGTTTTCCGATGAGCGTTTATATTATATATTATACTAGCTGTTACCCGCAGCTTCGCCCGCGATAAATTGAGATGTAAGCTATCCTATCTCTCAAGTTAGGTCAAACTGCACATGGCGTGCAAATTTTATTATAATCGGTTAAGTGGTTTAGGAGTCCATTGAGGACCAACATTGTGACACGAGATTTATATATATTAATTAAAAATATCTTAAAAAATCGGAGTTTTTTTAAGATATTTAACAATCGCCTCTATTTCAGTTGTCCGGTGACGGAGTTCACCACGTGAAATTCCGGGCTCGATTCCTGGGTCAGGCAACTCAAAAATGTAATGTAATGTATCATTTTTTTAAAATAAAACTGGCACTGGATAAGCACCCAGTTGGCGAAAGGTTTACCACCTATAACACTGCGGGAGTGTCTTTTGCTAGTCTGGTAACACACTTATCTACCGCTTGGTGGTTATGGGTGTGGAATTTTTGTTACAAAAACTTTTTGAAGCCCGCTTAAAATTAAGAGCTAATTCTTGTGGTAAATATGTACGGACAAGGATAGCTACAAAATTCTAAAAAATTCAAAGTTACTTAGCGTTTTAGACGTAAATTTAAGAAACAGAACACAACACCTGGGAACCTAAACCTACGTTTTATCTGTGTCTACAAGAGACGACCATCGCACTTTGTCTAGTCTACGTCAGCTTGAAACTGGAGCTTGTTCGGTAAAACAAATAGTCGCCATTAGAGTGCTCGATGTATAAACAAATAATACTAAATCACTAACGCTAGCTTTTGTTAAAAATTACTACGTATCTAAAATTTTAGTGCCTTCCCAATTCAAGAAACTTCCTTCCATTGGAAATTATTTGAAAAAGGTGATGAAACTAGATAGTAGGGCACAATTCGATCCTTTTTAAAATTAAAGTATGCTCGTTTATTTGTTAATTTATTATTCAATTACAATTACTGTTAAAATGTTGAAATTAACAGTAATTTAAGAATAATGAATATGTCACTTAATGACTTCTTGCAATAAGCCGTAGAAATATAGATAATATTCCTATATGTAGGTACTCACTATTTCTAAAAAACAAAAACCACCTACCAATAAATATTTTAGGTCATCAATCTATGTTAAACAATAGTTAAACCTTCGAAAACATACTTACCATATTACAGCGAGTTCCAGATTAATATTCAATAGGGAAGACCTCGGAAATACCCATATATTACGTCAGCCATCTTTATAACGATCTAGCTAATACTTGCGACACATCTCGGATAATATGACAAACGAGTATGAGGAATCCAATGTATTTGGCATTAAAGCGAAACACATTTTCACCCACAAAAAGACAAGAAGACAAATTCTCACTCAAAATTTCATTAAAACGTGGTTGTGGATTTTCCTCGTGTTGATTCGGGGCTCCTTTGCAGAATAGACCATCTGCCTTCCTGCCAGGCAGTTCTTAAAAGGCTAGCACAGGCTTACCATCACTAACACTGTGATATCTGACTAGATAGTAGACAGCGACTCGCCCGGATTGGTACCACCGCCTTAACTATTCCTGCCGCCTTAAAGTCAGTGCTTGTCGTTGATGTGTTTCGGTTCGGAGTATAAGGTAGCTGGTAAACTTACTTTTGCTCGAGGCCTAACATCCCAGCTACAGGTTGGCAACGCACCATTACCACCTTTGGTGTCTCTAGGCGGCATGAATTTCTGACCGTCAGGAAGTCCGTCTGCTTCTTTGCCTTCCGATATCATATAAAAATAAATAAATGAATAAGTACCCACCACAGTTTTTGGCGCCATCGTGAATGAAGATGGTCGTAATTTTTTCATAGTTATTTAATTTCGTGGTTATATTGAGTGAAATTAGTTAATTTAGGTGGGAATTAGACTAATTTTGTTCAGTGAAAGTACACAAATCAAGTAATCATGAAGAAATTAGTGTATCGTCTATTAACTCGCTGCCGCCAAATCTCAATAGACGAGTTTGAGTAACGAAGCCACTGTTTTACTCAAGACCCAGACGTGACTTACTGAGGACTTATGACTGATGACTAATTATAATTGATTAAAATTGATTTAAAATTTGATGCAAATTTCTACTTGACTAATGGCAAAATACTAACGTGAAGGCCAATACCTAAAGAAAGAAAGAAAGTACCCACCACTCTACCTAACATATAAACATTGTGTCCATTACATAGTTAAACTTTATATAATTTCCAAAACAGGCAGTTATAATATCAACAGGACAAAAAAATTAAAACAGTTTAAAATACAATGTATATATCCCTGTTCCGAATACGCGTGCTATGAGATTATTTACTCTGAAACATTTTTTTATCATAATGGTAGGCAAACAAGCAGACGGATTTCTTGATGGTAAGAAATTCACGCCGCCTAGAACCGCCAAAGGTGGTAATGGTGCGTTGCCAACCTGAGGCCTGGATGTTAGGCCTTGACCAAAAATAAGTATACTGGCTACCTTACCCTCCGAACCGGAACACTGGATGTTATGGTGGCAGGAATAGGTAAGGCGGTGGTACCAATCCGGGCAAATCGCTGCGAAACTCTACCACCTAGTACGATGTTAGTGACGGTAAGCCTATGCGTCACTCACCTTTTACACGCTGCCTAACAGGAAGGCAGATGGTCTATTTTGCAAAGGATCCCGGACCAACACGGGGTTGTTTGTTTATTTTTCGATACGCAAATTTAAAAAGTAGTTTTTAAATTTACGCTGTGTATTTTACACTGAATGCTATAACTTTAAATATTTCAACAGCTTAAGTATAAGTAACAGAACCGAGGCTTAAATCAACATTTATTTAAGTTCATAAATAAATTAAAACACAGAATTTTACAATACTAAAAACACACATTAAAATATTTCCAGCACCAAAGCTGTCTCATGCGTCAGTTGCTGTTTGAATCCCGACCATAATTCTCGTCGAATCTTCTGGACTAATCGTAACTTTGTATTCCAAGGAAGATCAATATAGGCTATTTTTAATCATGCTTATTAAATCAGTTGCCGTTCGCCGAAGTTCGCCAGCTTGACTACTTTTAAGTATAGATACACTCGTATCACATGCTATAATTTTGGAAGGTTCGTAAGACATGTCTTCCCTATGAAATTTAATGTATCTTTACGCCCATATCCCCGAAGAGGTAGACAGAGGCACAACCAGAACACCCTTGACTAGCTGAAACATATATCTACGAGTTTAACTCTATGAATTACATACATACAGACATGCCTTTACGCCAAGTCCCATACCAAGTAGGCAGAGAGTATCGAGTGCAAAACCTGACGATCCTTGCAAACCTGCCTGGCTTCATCCACATTCATAACACTTTTCATACAAACACACCGATTTCGGAGACTCTTGACACCACTTTCGGATAACACCCGAGCGATTTAATAGTAAAATGTCAACCTAGGTCTCCCTGGGTATCTACATCCATCCATATTCGCATTGTATATCTGCTTCGTTCCTCTTAAATTAACCCATCTTTTGCCATAACTCAATATACTTATCACTGCGAAGTACAACATTGATTATCGATATGAAAGATCCGATCGACGCCAGCCGTGTAATATTACATAACGCTGTATATTTTATACCACGACCTTTGAGATTTATCTCCCACTGCAGACAATTTATTTCGGTATGAGCTTTGAATAAAGATGACTATTTTCTGTTAAATGTTGCCAACTGCTTTTAAAGCTTTTCCTTGGAGAAGGAATATTTTAGCTATTGGAAGAGAACCTTTAATTTTAAGATGTTCAGTATCGATTTGCCTACATGTCGGTAATACAGCTAAGAACCATCTCCAGCAACTCAGTTTTACGCGTTATGATGCGACAGACAGATACACATACTCATGCCCACACACACGTACAAAGAGGCAGACAGAAAGAGAGAGAGAGAGGAGGGGGAGAGGGAGAGAACCTTATTTTCTTGTTGTTGCAAGACCCGGGATTCCAACCCTCGACCTCATGAAGCCAAGTCCAACACCTGGACTGCTAGACTAAGTAAATGTTCAAAAATATGAGGAACATCTTAGCAGCATTACAGTTTTAACGTATATGCGAAAACCATATATGTTAGTTACACAAGTCTAGTTAAAGTGACTGCAGTAGAATGTTAAGCTAAAGCTAGCTCAGCACATCCTAAAGTCTCCCTTAGAGCGAAAACACTAGTGTCTAGACATTATGATTAGGGAAACTGCACACTAGTGCTTACAGCGCAGTTACATGTTTACCCATTTAAGACCATGAGTACATAAATTTGTAGTCAGCCTTAAAGTTTAACTAACTTTAAAGTGTATTGACGCTATCATACTGAATGTATATCTAAGAAATTTTCTATTACTGTCTTATTTACAACATTTAATAACTAATAACAACCTTTGAGTTTTATGTATCTTATGAAATCAACTTTAAATTAAATTAAATAAAAGGTTATAAAGCGAAATGCAGCTAAATTAAGTCAAATGAAGTGTAGTTACGTAAAACGAAGTGACGAAAAACTGAACGGAATGAAACAAAACAAAATAAAGTGAAGAAATAAATAAATATCCGTGTAAAATTCACACAAGTTGATGTAACTTCAAATTAAGCAACTTAATTGGGTATAGTCAACGATCCCCGTGTTGGTCCGGGCTCCTTTGTAGAATAGACCATCTGCCTTCCTTGCCAGGCAGCTCGTAAAAGGCGAGCATAGGCTTACCATCACTAGCACCGTGACATCCTACTAGGTGGTAGAGTTTGGCAGCGACTCTACCGGATTGGTACCACCGCCTTACTTGTTCCTGCCGCCATAACGTTATCCGGTAACATAACGTATTCCGGTTCGGAGGGTAGGGTAGCCGGTAAATTTACTTTTGCTCGAGGCCTAAGTTCCCGGCCTCAGGTTGGCAACGCACCATTACCACCTTTGATGTCTCTAGGCGGCGTGAATTTCTTACTATCAGGAAATCCGTCTGCTTGTTTATCTTCCTATAACATAAAAAAAATACCAATACGCAGAAATACTCATACACATACCAGACATAATATTAAAAAAAAACACTTAAAAATAATTACACACAATTTTATCTAACCTGAAAGCAAGCAAATTAGATGCCTGTTTGTATTAATAAAATCATATAAATACTGACATTTATATGGTCACTACACAAATGCCTGCCCCCATCGGGATACGAACCCGAGCCTCGCGATTGGTCTTTGGAGTATGGCGTGTACGCTAACCCCTCGGCCAAGGAGACGATCAAAATGAAAATATTTAGTTAAATTCATAGATACATATCTTCACGTCAAGTCTCCTACGGGGTGAGCACAGACTATCGAGTGCCAAACCTCACGATCCTAGCAGACCTGCCTGGCTCCTCCACATTCATACAAACACACAAGTTTCAAAGACTCTTGCGTCTTTACACCAACCTCGGACAATACCCGAGCAATTTGATCGTGGAATATAATTCCAAACATATAATTCATTTTCTTAAGTGTGTTAAGAGAAGTTCGCTGACATACATACGGTTGCTTGTGTTACAAATTTAATGTGTTTGTGTGTGTCTCTCTGCGGTATTTTAACTCTAGACGGGATGGACCGACTTCAATGCTGTTTTTTTTATTGAGATGGTTTTTAACTATATTACAAGTAGGTTTTGTCGGAGATTTCTCAAAAATGTTATATTTTAGTGTTGTTGTGTTTCTAGTTACCTATGAAAATACCAGCATGACAATAAAAAATAACAGTGATTCGTACCGTGCAATGCTAACACTCGATACAAGTATTTTGACCGGTTGTTACAAAGTTTGCACACATAGTCGGCACTAATTGCTGGTAATCTGTTCAAATAAAAGATTTTACGACCAGTATTTGGATTCCTGATAGGACAATTTATATTGAAACGTTTTGCATATGTTTGCTTTAACAATGGTTTGAATTTTATTTCTCTTTTGTCCAGTTTTAGGCTCAATAATTAATGTGTTTGACAATTTTATTGCAATATCAGGTTTTCTATAGTGACTTTGTTTTCATGTTATTTTTCTTGGTTATTTAAAATTTAGTAATAAAAAAATCATAGTTCTATGCTTTGACCCTGTCCACCAAAATTAAAACCTGAACTTCTCTCGTGACAAGCCTGATGAAAGTTCTTATCGCTTATTACCGCGAACAGATTAAGAATAAAGTCAGAGCTCAACAACCCAAACAACTTTTTCTAATGTTCCCATCACCCACTGCGCCAATATTGTTAACATCATACCACAGAGCCCACTTAATTGCACTCAAGGAATCTATAATATAAAAATGAATTGTTAAATGTGTTGGTAAGCGTTTAACTTCCGAGCGACTAACCCGATTTGGATAATTCGTTCTTTGTTGTGATAGTTATTGTCAGAAAAAGGTTCTTATGAAGAAAAAAACCGGGAATCGCCTTTGTGGTCTAGCGGTCCGGGTGTTGGACTTGACTGCATGAGGTCCCGGGTTCGAATCCCGGGTTGGTCACCACAAAGATAATTGGATTTTCCAATTTTCTGTGCCCGGTTGGCGATAGGCTTGCCACCTATCACATTGTGGGACTTAGTGTCTTCGGCTAGTCGTGGGTGCCCTGGTTTTGCCTCTGCCTACCTCTTCGGGGATATGGCCGTGAATATACTTAACTTCAACGAGTACCTGATGGTTTAACCTTAACTAACTAATTTCCAAACGTTTTATTAATTACTGGAGATGTCTGTCTTATATACAGTTATAACTGTCTTATATAGCTCACTAAAAATGGATAGGACATTATCTAGATATTTATTTAGTACGTAGATATTGGCACTTTTATTAGTCTAGTTTTATTAAACATTTAAGCCTCGGTTTCCCAATCCCTGTATTTTTTTAGATGCTCACACACGAGATCAACTTGATATTTATTGTTTTTTTCGGAATAACCTCTTTAAGGCACTTTAATGAAAAAATAATAAACCGAAACGTTATTGAGACTAGGGATGAAACGATACCACTGGGGTATCGATACATTACTCGTTATAGAGTTTTATATACATATACATGTTATCATGAATATAATATGGTTAGAGAGTACAATAGAGTTATTATAAAAAAAAACATTTATTTGTCTGGGATTACCTGTTGGAAAACCGCGACAATACTACGTGCACAAGGTTGGGACACAGCTGATTGGTATACAAAACCGTCAGCTTTTTGCCTATAATTGTTTGTGCGGTTTGCCCGAATTTTCTCCAGTCCCCCTTCTTCGGAAAATAATTGAGTTAATTTGGTTCAAAATATAATTTGGTTAACCTTATTGCTAAAATCGGTTGTACGTAAGATTTAACAGTATACTTATTATGGAAATAACAAAAACATTTTTATAATTTACTAGCTGCCCTGGAAAACTTTCTATCTTTGGTCAAATCATTAATCTTGGTAATTATAATAACATGAGTTTCATTCACAAATATACCTGTAAAAACTAAAAATTAAAATGTTGTATTTCTAAGTTTTCTCGCAGTTCTATTATAGAAATAAAAAGCTATTGCTTGAATCAGCATCATCATTATAGTCATCATCAATAACATCATCCTGGTGAGGGACAATAATTGTCCCTCAAAATAAATTAAAAAAATATTATTGGAGTTTTGACGCCTTCGAGAGAAAAGATGGTCGAAGTTTTTTCATAATTATTGAATTTCGTGTTGTGTATATGTATGTATGTAGTGTATCGTGTATGTCCTCGTTGCTGCCAAATCTCATTACATGAGCTTGAGTAAATAGGCCACCGCTTTACCCAAGAGCCTGACATGACTTCCTGACGACTTATGACTGATGACTAGTTAAAATTAATTGAAATTGATATAAAATTTGATGCAAATTTCTACTTGACTATTGGCTAAATATTAACGTGAAGGCCAAAACCTAAAGAAAGAAAAAAAAATATTTATTAGGTTTTATTGTAAATAAATAAATAAAACAACTCGGCCATAAGACAGCGACGGACCTACAATATCTATGGTATCTATAGGATGTGTTTCACCATCAAGGGAGCCGCATGCTTGTTCGCTTTCTTTTGTCATAAAAAAATAACGCATTGTTAGAAAGCTTGTGATTTAAACCAGCATTTAAATATCACTGAATGGAATCCTCATTTAAAAAATGTTTAAAACGAAATTCGCAGTTAGCTCTATGTGTGGACTGAATTATCATGATTCGACTCACTGAATAGTTTTCCAACAGGAACACGTCAGATTCAAACCAATTCCAGAGCTTTATGAGCTTTTTAGAATGCAATGTGCTCAATAGTAACTACTTTTACTTTTCTTGATTTAGCTTCGATTAACTGCTATTATTTTTGAAAAGCTTTGATGTTGCCTCGTATTTCACATACTACTATCTTTTTCGCAAACTTAGATGAGGCTAAAGTCAGATGTCACATTATTTTTAATTCGGATAGACCTTAAAGGAGTAAATAAGACCATGCTTTAGTATGAACGTGGTTAAAATCGTAGTTAAGTATTATACTTCTCTCGTGTACTTTAAATTGTAGGTATCTTCGATCTATTACAATACATTTTATAAGTATTAAGTGTTATTTTTAAATGCAATAGCAAATAGGATTTGCCATTTGTAAAGATAAACTTAGCATCAAATTACCCGAATTAACGAAATCGAGTTTAAATATTGAAAATTATATGTATAATAAGTCCTCAAGAAAGTCAGAGCTCTTCAGTTCAAATCAGTTCAGAGGTTTACCAGCAAAAGAGCAACAGACAGACGGACAAACTTTTGCATTTATAAGATATTTTTTAGTATCTATAGCAAGTTTCATTTGAAGAGTTCCAGAAGACGAGATAAAACTTCAAAAGAGAAAATTTTAAGGCCACAAAGTTTATTTTTCATTGACTTCAAACTTCCAGACCTATATTTTTATATGGAAGAACTTTCAAGTCTAAGAAAACACATAATAGTAAAACACATAGTCCAAACGCTTTCGAGCTGTTTGAAGACCATAAATGCTTGTACAAATGCCATTTAACGCTTTCTCGTACGAATAAAAGCTTTTTAAGAGATTTGGAGCTCTACCTTTCAGGGTGTAATCAAAGTTTTAAAGCCTTTAAATCAACCGTTATGGCCTTTTAACATGTGTCTGCCATCTTAAACGAAGGCTTACAACCCTTAGTTGCGCCTTATCATCCGTTAGCATGATCTTCTCTTGCGTACAGCGTTTTCGCTGCTTTGGAACTGAGGAAAGGTTGAAAAATGCCTTGCTAAAAATTTTCAGAACAAACTCTGTAATATATTAAACTTAAGACATGCAAGAAAAATGTTGGTACTTGCTGCAGGTTTTAAAATGAATTTTATAGTTTTTGTAGACTAAAATTGACGACTTCTTTACTAGTTTTAATTTGTCTCCTACTGACCCGTTTTCAAATATCGTCCTGTTAAATAAATTAAAAACATTAAGGTATTTCCAACCTTATTCTTAGAACTTATAAAGTTTAATATCAATCGAAAGTATAATGTAAATTTTCAACGTTGAATGGGACGATGTTTTGCGCTTGTTTTTGAGAAGAGGGTGGTGAACCCTGAACATAGGTCGCTTCTTAATTTGGAACATGTTTGTGGGTGATTTAGGATGGCAAGATTTGGACTAGAATTGTCATACTGAAATAGCTATAAAAATGTCGTCTTCGCATAAAAAGTTGGCAAATTATTGTAGTAGTTACGCATGGCTTCGTTCAGGTAATAATAATTATCGATAAACTAGATCGGGTTACAGTACATATTATTTTAAGAAAAAAACTTCACCTTGGCGAAGACTCGAACCCGTAAACTTATTTTTAGATTTCGCGACCTACAGAGACCATATATCTTATAGGTGCGTTATTAGATTACTCTTTCAATAATGTTTTTTTTTATTATTAAGTACTAGCTGTTCCGACGAACTTCGTTACACCCATTCATTTTTCCTATTTTCATGCAACTTTCTTAGTTTTTCCCTTGATAAGAACCGTCTTCTGACAGTGACACAACAAAAATAGATTTAACCAAATCGGTTCAGTCGTTCGAAAATAAGGCGCTTAGCAACATATTAATTTAGCATTTATCATTTTTGTGTGTTAGAATAACTCAAAAAGCACTAGTCAGATGTTTAAAATGTATGTGGGACAATTTCGGAACCATTTGTTATCTTTCGAAAAAAGAATTATCAATGTAATAGTTGGAGTCCTTGTTTGGTGGTTTTTCCTGTGTGACAACTACATCACCAGCAGGCTTTGGCGTATCAATCTTTCCAATACCGCAATTATAATACTTTCAACATAGCTGGTTTGTATTAATTGTCAGAATCTTTCAAAGTATTTACACTCTTGTGAACCTCCTAACTTCTAATTATGCTTTACCCTGCTCAATATCATTTATATAAGTGACATAAATTTCTTAATCTGGTAACGTATGTTGACCCAACAACTTCATCAATTATTTAGATTACTTCTACTACGGTACAGTATAGGAGCACGAAGATATTTCATTTAGGTACTTTTTAAAATGTATTAAAGACGTATAGTCAAAATCTATCCTTTTCATTGGCCTAACCCTGGTCATTAGACCGAGATCTACATACAACATGGTATATGTAGTATGGTATGTATGGTGTCTATAGGTCATTGTATTTTTTTTTACAATCAGGAGAACAGTGTGTTTGTTCACTGTCTACCCAAAAAAATCCAAGTGTTCCATTACATATTCCTTTTGGTGCTATAAATATTCAGATACAATCTAGGTCAAAATATTGTGTCGATGCCACTGGTGTACCATAAATAAGACACCTTATACACTGCCATTTTAGTTGAAAAACAACTTTCAAAATATTTTTCGCTACAGGTAATTTACTTTTAGTGTGTATGTGTATTTAAATATACGTATCAAAAACCACGCAAGATGGCTATTATCACAGCCTTTATGATATTGAAAGACGGATTTCCTGGTGGAAATTCAAGCCGTTTAAAGAAAAAAGTTGGTAATAGTGCGTTCCTAACCTAAGGCAGTGATGTTAGTCCTCGGCAAAAAGTAAGTTTACCGGTTACCTTATCCTCCGAACGGAAACACGTCAACGACAAGCACTGACATTATGGTGGCAGGAATAGATAAGGCGGTGGTACCAAACAGGGCGAGTCTCTGCAATAACTCGACCACCTAGTCAGATGTAACGATGCTAGAGACGGTAGGCGTATGCTCGCCTTTTACGAGCTGCTTGACAGGAAGGCAGATTGTCTATTCTGCAAATGATCCCGAACCCTCACGGGGAGAACATATACTCATACTCCCGTCAAGTCCCTTGCTAAGTGTCACGGTTCCTCTCGATCTGTCTAGCTTTCTTCACATTAATTACCTACTCTTTTCATTAAAACTTGCAGCTTTGGAAGATTCTCACACCATTCTCGGATAATACCGGAGCGATTTGATCATTGAATGTTATTTAAGGTTTCCCTGGATACCTATTTATGCACGGATTTAATACCCACAAACATTTACATTGGCATTGTTTATCTATTTTGCCATTCTTACATCTACCATTTTTTCCACATGACCGAACCAACAAATGCCCTTTCTCATTTTAAAACCAACCGAAATTCAGTTTGAATTAATTTTATTTCCATCGCTTTTAATAAAAAATACATTTTATATTAGTTCCATAAACAGCCAGACCTTTGTTATTTTATAAAATCTGGAATTTTTAAGCATTGAAAAACAAAAACGAAAGCATTGCTATGAAATATGATTTAGTGACTTTTTCAGTATCAAAGCTGTAAAAATAAAATATTTTCTTACTTTTATCGACTTAAAAAGCTATTTTATTCGATTTTCGTTTACAATAACATAAAATATCCACTGCACAACCCTACTGCTGTGGACATATTCTTCCCACACACTATGAAAGTGATATGATATTATATCCATAAATTGAAACTGAAGTCTTGTAACACACGCATAACTTAACTTTGCCCAGGTCATATTTGATAGGAATATGTGTGGTTTTTTTTTTGCTTATTATTTCACGGTTAAGACTCCTGCAACTTATTTTGCTGTTTGGTACCTGTCAAAGTCAGGACGGACAATATTTCCCAAATTTTGAGTTGGGAACATACGTTGAGAATTTTTTGAATTACATTTCAAGGGCTGGCCATGAAACAAAACCATCGGATCTCGGGCTACATGTTTTATATCGATTATCACATAACATGGAACGTAATATGAAGATGAGATTAGCATTTTTCGGAAATAAGCGAGTGATATTTCTCGATTTTCAGGTGCTCAGGAAAATTATATTCGACAATAAAGATATTACATTGAAAAGTTTTCCTTTGTCATTTAACCCTTAGTTTTGTTATTTACTGTACTTTACTCGTATAAAGGAACCGACTACAAATCGAACTAGTTTACCATTTCGACTGTATTTGTGCGTTGTTAATTTGCCTAATTACAAGTCACACACCACTTACTAAAATTTATTAAGCTTTGGAGTCATAAAATCGAAAAGATAACTTGGAAAGTGCGACAGGCTAATAAAATTGAAATTGGGTTTTGAAAGTTTGCTGCGTTTTATGTTAATACTATATACAAACAAGTTTAAATAAATCAGAATATCTTGTAGAAACACAATAATAGAAACCAAACCGTTAGACGTTACCCAAGACTACATAAGACGTAAATCTGCAGCACGAGTACGTTAGTTCTATTACTTACTTATTTTGTGACACGAGAATGATTTTTCGCTAGGATTTACTTCCTTTCCACTATTAGAACACGATCCCAATGTAAATGGAAATAAAATGAAATTGAATTATTTGCGGAATAGGTATGTCTTAAAAGTTTTATTATGATATTGGAAGGCAAAAAGCAGACGGATATCCTGATGGTAAGAAATTCACGCCGCCTAGAGACACCAAAGGTGGTAATGGTGCGTTGCCAACCTGAAGCCTTGAGCAATAGTAAGTTTTCCGGCTACCTTACCCTCCAAACTGGAACACGTCATGACGTTATGGCGGCAGGAATAGGCAAGGCGGTGGTATCAATCTGCCACCTAGTCAGATGTCACGGTGCTAGTGACATTAAGCCTATGCACGCCTTTTACGAGCTGACTGACAGGAAGGCAGATGGTCTATTCTGCAAAAGACCAGCACGGGGAAAATGTTTAATTATCTTATTATTTAACATGTAATAACATGTTTAATTAGACCAACATATTCAATCACATTGCAGTTTCCAAATATTTTAATAAGGTAACTGCAGTTATTAACGACCTATCGGAAACCTGTAAGTATTGCCGATTCATTAAACTAATTCCATTACTCTCTTTTTCGAAAGATCTTAGATATTTATTACAAACAATTCAAAAATAAATTCAAGTTCAATTACAATCAATATATCAAATAGTTCTAAAGAAGAAAGAAATGGAATCATTTAAATGGCCGATCTATACCTGCAGATTTTCGATAGTCTAATAAATACAGTTATGTACTTTAAACAATTTTATATTTTTTTCTATTTTTTTACTTAATAATTACAAAATAATTTATTAGTTTGTAAGTTATAACTTATAATAATTGAGTCCGGAAAAAAACTCAGAGTGGCGTACTCAAGCCACTGATATTTATTGTTTTAATAATAAATAAAGTCAAATAAACAGACACGTAGACAACTTGTTTTCAACCTGACCTAGGCTATTATTATTATTATTATTAGGTTTATGTCAACGTACAGGGCGGAAGTAATTGCTCACAGTGTATAGCCCTTACCATGAGTTAACGGCTTGTCAAGTTTACTGTACTCGCTCCCGTCTCGGTAAATTATTTGTATGAAAAGTTTTACAGCGCCTCTATTGGTAAGAAAGAGAAACACATTTTTACATCAAATATGTCACCGAGTTCGACACGTAACTTACCGAATGTAATATGTACTAACCAATGGTAAATGCTCAACATCGCATAAAGCCATCAACTAAAATATGTTCAGTTTACAAAATCAGAACTAAACCGCTATTTCGTGAAACGTCATTCCGCTATCAGTTTCTGAAGCTCTTTTACAAAAGACTATTCATATTCCTTGTTCTGAAGTGTGAGCAACGCAAATGAAATTTCCTGAACTACGGTATTGTATAACTTTATAATTATTTCCAGTATTTTCTATGATAGTTACGCTGTTAACGGAACAGATAAGTTGGTCGCACTGTACCAATCAGATTGAAAGACTGTATTGATAAAATGACGGGATTATTTCACCAGCAGGCGATAGGGTTATCACATCTCTACCCTTAAAGTTTGGAAGATAAGAAAAGGAGGTGTTAAGCTTTGGCTCAGATAAATTTACCTGAGCTGGTACACGGAAGCCATTACACCAACTGCAAGTGTAATTATCATTAGAATATACCTAATATAAGCACAGTAAATATACATAAAACCGACTTCGATTTCAAGTCGTCGCCTAAGTATAAAAAAATTAAGTATTTTCATCGATTTTTTATCGATTCTGACTTAGTGGCAACGAGACTAACTCGTAAGTACCCTATTTCAAGTAAAAAAAACATTATTAATTATTTATACGGGATACTCACGATCTCTTTTTATTTTATTTGTCAATATTTCGGACTACTACTGAGACTACCTCGGATGAACCCATGTCAGATAAAAAAAAGATTTTTTGAAATCGGTTTTCTAATGATAGAGAAATCTATTAACATATCTACATAAAAATATATAGCATTCAAAACGTATAACCTGCTCCTTTTTCATAGTCGGTTAAAATCCCTTAACCCAAATTGCTTGTAATTTTAAAGAAATTGAAGAAAATGATTGCAGAAGTTGTTAACTTAATTGTAATTTAAAAAGTTGATATTATCTTCATTACAATAAAAACGAATTGTCATTAAAAAACCATCCCAAAACAATACAAACTTGTGCTCAACTAATTTAAAACTCTGGAACCGAAATGTATAAAAGAATGATAAAAATTACGTCTCATATAAAATACAAACAACATTATTTATTTATGATAATGATTTCGGTAGTAAATTGTGTTCCATTACTTCGTTAGTGATAAAACAAATTAAGCTTTCGGCAAACATTATTTCATTAACCAAAATAGGCCAACTTACGTTTGGTGACTCTTGTTTTACTGTTTTTAAAAAAAAACTAGGCTTGCTCCATTTGAAGCGAAGTAGAACTGTTAATATCAGATTTACTTTTACTCAATAACGCATTTCGCTATTTTATTTACGTGAAAGAAGACAAGGTTATACTTGACTATTTGAAAGGGGTTGCCAAGTACAAAAACGTAGATTAAAATAAAGTTTAAAATGTATTCTTGACTGGGTTCGTATATAAAGCACACTTAAATTTCAGTTAAAAAGAGGATAAAATACTTTATTATTATTCGCGAGATAAAATTGCACCAGAGATAAAAGAGGTTCGCATGAATAGTCTCATATTCAGCAGATGTTCAAGCACAATGAAATAAACTCGCCTTGGTAGAGAATGCGCACTTTGTTCAGATTCTGGAAAACGTTAACGTGAAATATTAAAACTTAACGTAACGTCAAGTTCCGTGCGTTAAATCTGATTCTGGAATCGTTCACTTGCAATAGTTGCAGTTTATTTCATTTTGCTTGAACATCTGCTGAATATGAGACTATTCATGCGAACCTCTTTCATCTCTGCTGCAATTTTATCTCGCGAATAATAATAAAGTATTTTATCCTCTTTTTAACTGAAATTTAAGTGTGCTTTATATAGTAACTCAGTCAAAAATACATTTTAAACTTTATTTTAATCTACGTTTTTGTACTTGGCAACCCCTTTGAAATAGTCTTCTTTCACGTAAATATAATAGCAAAATGCGTTATTGAGTAAAAGTAAATCTGATATTAACAGTTCTACTTCGCTTCAAATGGAGCAAGCCTAGGTTTTTTTTAAAAAAAAACAGTAAAACAAGAGTCACCAAACGTAAGTTGGCCTATTTTGGTAAATGAAATAATGTTTGCCGAAAGCTTAATATGTTTTATCACTAACGAAGTAATGGAACAAAATTTACTACCGAAATCATTATCATATAATATCTAATATATTCTATGATTTTAATTAGTTTTACTTTAAAAAATATTTTTATTGAGTAGTAGGTAGTGTTGTACTTCCATTATCGGTACACGAAATTTTATAACCTGGTCCGTGGACCACCCTTAACATTTAGGGGGATGAAAAATAGATGTGGCTGATTCTCAGACCTACTCAATATGCTCACACAATTTCGTGAGAATCGGTCAAGTCGTTTCGGAAGAGTTCAAGTTCGAACCCCGTGACACGAGAATTTTATATGTTAAATTACTCGATTACATGTTAAACATCATGCTTACATTGATCCGTTGTATTAGCACTCATAGCTTTTAAATATTCTATAATGGTTTCGTTAAATCATTCAACCTGCCCATTGGCCCACGATATACCTATTGCCACCTTATGCAGCCTAATATTTCTTTATTTACAGTAGTCGGTGAGTTTTGTAGAAGTAAAATATGAAACAGCGTCAGTTATGATTCTCTTCGAGTTACCAAACGTTTTTGCTACTTTTTCTAAATTTTGTTGTTGCTTGTTTGTTTTCATATTTGGTAGTGGGAAAAGGGCCCAGGTTATCAAAATAAAGTATATGGAAAGGCTGCGCATGTTTTGGCAACGGGTATAGCTCGCCTTCTTTTGGAACACTTTTATTATTACTATTTTTTATAGTAAATACAGTTTAAGCACTTCTTGACGCACTATCTACATACATTATGCAACCACGGAAGCAAGTATACCTCACGGATCCGTTTGACAGTTTTTCAACTTTGAAATGTCCTACGTCATCGTGGTTACTTTTTATAACTTGTCAAATACATCGTTTGGGCACTACTCTTCACTGTAAACCTTACCTCCTAATAATTCATAGCTAATAAAAACATTTTTGTTCTCATCGGCCTGACCTGATTTTAAAATGTCCCTATTTTTTGACTAGCTTTAATTCATGTATTTGAACCACTAGTAACCAGTAAGCCTCAGTGATAGACATTATTATTTCCAACTGACGCAACGTCTGACGGTATAGTGTTTCGGCTGAGAGCGTCTACGTGTTGCATTTTGGATCCCTCTCGATGTACTTTTATTTCAAAAGAAAACTCTTGAGTAAACAGTACCCACCTCGCTATTCGGGGATGATTTTTTCTTTAATAGCGCGTATCTAACAGCGTTGCAATCCGTGACAATTTTAAAGTTAGTACCAAACAGATATACTCGAAATTTTTGGACCGAATAGACCACAGCTAACAGTTCCAATCGGAACGAGCGATATATTTTTTTCTTCGGTTACAAAAGTACCTACTAAAGTATGTATAAACTTCTCCCCCTGCACAAGTATGCTAGCAATGCCGTCCCTACTTGCGTCGGTATAGAGGACTATCAGTTTATTTGGTAAATCGCGAAGACTAGGTAACAGTATTATGTTTAAAATTGTTTTTTTTTTCATTATAGACACGCACATGTAAATAATTTTCTAATTCGTCATACGTTTTAAAATTACCTTCTCTAGGGATATGTACGAGTTATTTTCACCAACATTACTTACAATAATTGAAATAATATCTTGTTCGGACAATTCAAACGCAAATTATTGCTTTTACATTTTTGTTCGAAATAAAATTCATACAAAGATTGATTTTCTAACGGTTTTTTTAGCTATTTTAAAAATTCGGACGTATTTCGACGGATTTAAAAACTTAACAACAATTTAGCTTTCCAATCAACCCATTTCCATCAAGGCCATCTTTCTTCCGTACGCAACAAAGAATTATACCAAATCTTAGCAGATTCTTTCAATTCATTTAAAGCTTGAAAGCGAATTGTCTGTCAGACCATACAAACGTTTTAAAATAAGATTGGATAATGTTAAGCCAAGCATTGACATTATCTTGTAATGGGTCAAATTCCAGTATGATATTGTTAAAAAAAATCAAATTTGTACCTACTCACGGTTTTACTTAATTTACCAGATACCTTGTCCTTTTGTTTTGGCGGCAAAGATCGCGATCTGGCGCTAGAACTTGACTGTTTATTTCGTTTTACACGTACCCCCATTACGTTAGGTTCACATACCGCTTCTGATGTTATCCACCCAGTAAAACCATTTGAATTAAATCTATGAGTAAATACTCAACTTACAGTTACATTTAAATTTAAACAATTAATGCACGTTAAATACCTAACTGCTAAAAGAGGTCCGATCACTTCGAAATTGTGTCCAAGAATGCCAGTCCCTTCCTTCCGACAAATGTCAAGCGTGGCGCTCTCGCGCCAACGCTTGTCGTTGGCTCCATACAGCGACGTTTCTCATTGGTTGAGTTCGTTAGGAGCCAACAGACCAAATAAAACGTAGTGTTGCCAACAAAAGTGAACAAATTTTGAGGATAACTTATTTTTACACAAACATCAATACATATCTTCTCGCCAAGTCCCTTACTGGGTGGGGTTTAGTATCTACCAATTATAGAGTGTATCGAGTGAGAAATGTATTTATACAAACACGCCGGTTTCGGTAGGTACTAAAGTCTTTGGTGTCTGTGACATGTATTTTTTTCTACCATGAAAACCTACTGTTTTCCAATAAAACCAAAAACACACATTTAGTATTATATTAGGAAAGATGTAAACCCCAAGCGATATTCACATCAATTTATAATACTATTCATTATACAAACTAGCATTATAGCAGATTTGTTGCTAACCCTAATGATAACATTATGCCTTAAAAATTAACATTAACAAATTCTTGTTTTGAAAATGACGGGAACTGTAAAGGCTGCTAACAATAGTCACAATAATGCTATTATTCTTAAACAAAAAAGCGTTATAAGCATTTTAAAAATCCGCAAAATCTAAAAAATACTTGCAGTATTTCATAACATCCTTAAAAAGTTTATTATTAAACCCATAAACCCAAACGTGCATCAGAGCAGAAACAATTCCAGGAATAAGTAGTATGTTTTTTAAACTAACATATTAGGTACCTACAAAAACATTATAATTTATTTTACACTAAGGGATTCCCAAGGATTCGTAGGTCTCAATGATTCAGTTACATTTTGGATCATTAAAAATATGGTATACGTTCTTTTACAAAATACTTAGTAAAGAATCCGCAAAGAACATTATCCACACAATGCAGCAATACCACAAACAATGAATCTGCTGTCTAAAACAAAAATAAATACGGCTTTAATAACATTTAAAGCGAGTACACATTTTATAATCAAACACTAAGCCACATGTGTTGGATAAAATGTATGATATTGTGAAACAAACGTTTAAGCTGGGTTTACACTAATGGGCTGGATTAGTTTAATAGCTTAGTCTTTTTAGAGCAGCTATATTTGTTTTAATTTACACTCATTAAAGCTGGATTGCTGTGACTCTCTTTCTATGTACATGTTATATGTCATAGTAAATTTATGAAGTCGGGTATTATACAAAACTCCTGAAAGTTAATAGAAAATCTGTCAAATACTGCAAAGCCATGTGACAAATGTTCATAATGTTGCGGTTTGGAGGGTGGGGTAGTCGGCAGACTTGCACTATTGGCCGAATATCTTAGCCACTGGACCGGGACAATTGGCAACATCTATGGTGTCTATAGGCCACGGCTCTCTCTTACCATGGGAAAAGCTGAGTACTTTTTTACTGTCTTATCACATATCACTGTCTATAGAGAAAAAGCATCCCCTCTAATTTCTCAAACAATGAAAAATCTAAAATAACAGTAGGTATATGCGATCAACTACTTTTTGCAATTCTCAATATATATACTTGCTTTTCCCAGTTTTGGACATTACATTGAGGGGACAAAATAAGTAATTTAAAAGAAATTAATGTGGAGAAAGCTAGGCACGCCAGCAAGGGATCCTCGCATAGGCACTAAGTTTTGTAACACTTATTGGCACATAAGGGACTTAATGTGAAGATATAAAAGCATGTACAGAACAAGTACAGCATGTACAGAACAAGTAGTTCCAAGACTTACTGAAGGCGCAATAATAAAAAAAATTTACTCATCTCTGCTAATTCATAAAAAGGTTAATTATCTTGAATCTCAAAATGTGTAGTAAAACTTCATACCTCGCTGAGCGTGTAGACCTCATGTAGCAATGAATGTAGCTGAAATAATATCACCTTAAATTCGATCTCAGATAAGTTTTCACCCCTGGTTTTGACGTAAGACTCTTCAAGGTACGCCGCTTAAATCTACGTAAATATCGGAGTGCAACCCTATGCTCTGGGTAATAAATATTGGTTATAAATAGCACACAAGCTGTACATTAAAATTAATTAAAATATTACAGAGGTTGGCAAGTTTTTTTATAAACTGTCTATATTACTCGTTCCCAATAAAGTCCACTTCTTGTGAAATTGTTAGAGCGGGTGAAAACATTTTGAATGTTTAACGAAGTGTTGATTGCGTTTGGGGATACATTTGTATGGGCGGTTTTCAGTTAAAATATTTGCAATATTGCTTCGATTGCGACACAGTATGAGATATTTTACTTAAAAACGAGTCAATATAGCAAAAAAAAGTCTCCGTAGCCGGCCGGCATTGAATTGCAAGAACAGTTGACGAATAATTTTAAAATAGTTATCTTGCCAAGTTCACTTCATTCGTACAAACTTTGCAAAATTAATATAAAAACCTAACTTAAATCAACAGATTAATAGTAATAAATGAAAAAACTAAAAAAAAAATAAGTCCAATGGTTAATAAAGTAACACAAAACATCTACATCTATTTAAATTTTATACTGTTCCTTGAGAAAAATGGGTCCGAGTGTTTATCTTCTATTTTGTAAGTAATGTGTGTGATCACAAAAGATTTTCATTTCTGTGTACGTGGCCTTACATATTCGTCTTTATGAATGTACTCTCTTAGTGACACTTGTCTGGTCAAGATGAATTAATTAACGTAACCACACTCGGTCAACACGCCACATAGATACAAACATACATATATACATACATATCCTTTTTTGCGTAGCGCAGTCGCGTAACACACAGAAAAGTCGACGCAAGATTTACTATTTAAAGTATATGAAAACGTTATCAAGGGCCTTTGGAACTTATTGTAAGTAATCTTCACATCCGTATCCCCAAGCGGTGGTCAGAAGTACCTAAAATCGACCACCCATGTTTAGCCAAAATTGTTTAGTCTCATGATGTGATGACAATTTTCCAATATCAACTGTGTACAGCACTAAAGATAATTAAATCTAATTCATTTCATTTTAATTATAGTTGATAACTGGTCATTGGCGGTATATTTTCATGAGGTCCAGAGTTCGATCTCTGGATCAAGCAAAAAAATGTGTATTTTTTGTGGTTTTGCGGTCCGGGTGTTGGACTTGACTGCATGAGGTCCTGGGTTCGAATCTCGGGTCGGCCAACAAAAAGAAAATTGGATTTTTCCAATTTTCTAATAAAAAAAAATGTTGGTCGGGATTGGAAATGTGCCCGGTTGGCGATAGGCTTGCCACCTATCACATTGTGGGTCTTAGTGTCTTCGGCTAGTCGTGGGTGCTTTGGTTGTACCTCTGCCTACCGGTTCGGGGATATGGGCGTGAAGATACTTTTTTCTAATAAAAATAATATTTATCAGCATTGAATATTCGCCCCGTTAGCGATAGGATTACACAATGTTGGACTTAGGGTCTACGGCTTGTCGTCGGTGCCCTGGCAGGTACTCGTAACCCCCGGAGAGGTAGGTATGTACCTACCTCTCCGGGGGTTACGAGTGAGAAGATATTTTTGTAAGCTACAAACAAGTATATCTAATTTGTTAAGTGTGTAGGATCGACTTAAAGGAATTCCACCAAGCGCTGGCATCATTATGTATAGTCATATATAGAACCACATCTGCCACCGTAAAGTCAGTTCTCTTAACTAACTCACAGGTTTTGATACATTTAGTTCAAATAACTGATTAACTGAGTAAGGCTACTGATTTTACAAAGTACCTACAGCTATAGTTACTTTATGTAAGGGTAAGGCCTAGTCCGCACTGCAGATTTTTGCTGCACGATTTTTTGCTCGCAATTATGCAATATATTGAATCTTATACGAGTATCCGAACGTAGTACACGAGTATACGAGATGAAAAATTCGAGCGGAAAAAAGCTCTAATCTGACGCAAATTTATGCAATGCGCTGAAGATTTATTTCCACCCCTACGGATTATAAAAAAACCGCGCGGTGAAAATTCGTAATGTGTACTAGGCCTAAAACGAAACTTTTATGGACTAACAGCAATATTCTTTATCCAAAGTGACTTTCTTCGTGAAAATTAAAGTAAGTTCTGATTTCGGAACATGTTACACATGTTTTAGATATTTTCCCACAGCGCGGCCTTCGTTTGATATTTATTACTTGTTGGGCAGATTTCCCTTAAGGCACATTGATAAAAGAATAAATGTTCGCTGATGGCATAGGTATGGATGGGATGGACTGGTACCTTACATATCCAAATTTATATTAATCTTGGCAATTTGGTACATATTCCAAGAAAGTTTATAGGCTTCGTTTTATCCCACTTACTAATGGAGGGAAAGGGGTAAAGATGTTATTAAGGAGTATAAATAGGGCTGTAATTGATTACCGTGTGGTACGATTTTCTTTTATCGCCTCTGTGGTGTGGCGGTCCAGGTGTATGACTCGATTTCATGAGGTCTTGGGTTCAAATGCCGGGTAAATGCCGGGCAATAAGAAGAAAATGTGGTTTTACCTATTTTCTCATAAAAAAAAATGTTGCTCGGGATATGAGCTCGATTGGCGATTGGCTTGCTACCTATCACAATGTGGGACTTAGTGTCTTCGGCTGATCCTGGGTGCCCTGGTTGTGCCTCTGAATACCCTTTTCGGGGATAGGGGCGTAAAGATACTTACTTTTTTTATTTCATCGTCTATAATTTATAAATTATCGTGTAAATCTAGCAAGGTCACAAGTTTTGCAGTGATGAAATTACAGACACAGTATAATAATGCAACTTTCTTTTTTTATGATATTGGAAGGCAAACAAGCAGACGGATTTCCTGATGGAAAGAAATTCACGCCGCCTAGAGACACCAAAGGTGGCAATGGTGCGTTGCCAACCTGAGGCCGGGATGTTAGGCCTCGAGCAAAGCTTACCGGCTACCTTACCCTCCAAACCGGAACACGTCATGACGTTATGGCGGCAGGAATAATTTCTTTCATAGCTTGAAACCTAGAATATGCAAGAGTATTTGAACATTTATCCCGTCTACATTTTTTTTGGGTAAGGTCACTTTACAGTATCTTCACGCCCATATCCCCAAAGAAACGGGTAGATGCACAACCAGATTTTTAATAAAAATAATGTCCGGGATTGGATATATGCCCGGTTGCGTTGCCGGCTTGCCGGCTGCCAGACTTGCCATCTATCAAATTGTAGAACTTAGTGTCTTCGGCTAGTCGTGGGTGCCCTGGCTGTGCCTCTGCCGACCTCTTTGGATATTGGGGCATTAATACAAAATCCATTAACCCGCTTTTTTAAACGTCGTTAAAAGGTCAACTTCAACTTATCTATTCATTTATTTAAAATGTATGTACAGTATTGTACATAAGCAAACTTAGCTGTAAAAACAATTTAGTAATAATGAAATATTTTGTTTAAATGTGCAGCTTTTGCTCCGTGTTGGTCCGTGCTCCTTTGCAGAATAGACTATCTGCTTTCCCGCCAAGCAGCTCGTAGAAAGTGTCACTAGCATCACATCCTAATAGGTGGTAGAGTTTCGCAGCGACTCGCCTGGATTTGTGCCACCGCCTTACCTATTCCTGCCACCATAATGTCAGTGTTTATCGTTGATGTATTGCGGTTCGTAACATAAGGTAGCTGGTAAACTTTCTTTTGCTCGAGGTCCAACATCCAGGTCTCAGGTAGTCAACGCACCATTACCATATTTGGTGTCACTAGGTGACATTAATTTTTTTACCATCAGAAAACCGGTCTGCTTGTTTGCCTTACAATATCATAAAAAAGCTTTAGAATAATACAAGAAATCTATCTGTGTGACGATGTGTATGACAAACAGTTAATAGTTAAAATTGTAAAAACTGCAATCATATCATATTTTGTGTGATTGAAGTACAAACAGACAGACAGATCGGCAAACAGACAGATTCAAAACATCCTTAAAACTCTGCTATACATTTTTGTAATCTTGAACTATTTTCTTAATATCGACATACAAAGTTATCTTTTTACAGATAAAACCACTTGAACAAATAAAAATTCGACACTGCAGGCGACGTCACTTTATTGGAAGCCATTCAACCTCAAGTCCCACGGTCGTGAAATGCCAAACCGAACTGGAAAATCGATCTAACTGTCGCCTTAACACACAAAACTTTGAAAACACCATTCGACTCACACCCAAACGGCCCTTTTTGGGAGTTTTAGACAAAATATTTGTCGCCTCTGTGGTCTAGCGGTCCGGGTGTTGGACTTGACTGCATGAGGTCCCGGTTTCTAATCCCGGCCGACGCCAACACAAAGAAAATTGGATTTTTCCAATTTTCTAATAAAAAAATGTTGGTCGGGATTGGAAATATGCCCGGTTGGCGATAGGCTTGCCACCTATCACATTGTGGGACTTAGTGTCTTCGGCTAGTCGTGGGTGCCTTGGTTGTACCTCTGCCTACTTTTTCGTGGATATGGGCGTGAAGATACTTTTTTTTTTATTTGTCAAGAAATATCTAAATACGTTACACTTTTTTCGTTCAGTCTTTAATTGATACAAGAACTAAAATTACAAATAAATAAAATTGGAGTATCTGTTAGTAACATTACAACCGCTAATAATACGGTTGTTTTACAACCGCTTTCGCAGTATAGTGTGTTACTTTTTTTCTGTCTATTTATCTCTCTGTCTCTTCTGGCTTATCTCTGAAATGGTTGCAGAGATGTAGACAGAACTTGCACTAGTAGCTAGCTGATGTAGTAAGGAGTTACTAGGGCTATGTTTATTTTACAATAATTCTAAATAAACTAAATAACCCTTTGTTAATTAAATTCCCATCGGACGAAGCCACTTGAATAAATCTAAAAATAGTCATCTTCTCTGTGGCTATTGTAGTCCGGTGTTGGCGTTGCGTTGCTAGTGTTCGATTCGAATTTGAAAATCTATATATAATGTGGCTAAAACCTTTTCGATCACGTCAGCTTTTAAACAAATAATCTGCATTGAAATCGGTCCTTCCGTTCAAAGTTATGATTCCATGGACAGACACTTCAAACTTACAACACCTCTCTTTTGGATGTGCCTAAGATGACTTGCAATGATAATGAAACATAATACCGCAATCTTTAATTAATGGTCCAGCAGCCTCGTCCTAGTTCATTCATCGAATACTCGGAACTCGATAACTAAGATCTAGTTATCGAGTTCTCGTCCTCAGAAAATGTAAACAGATTTAATGATTAATTTATCTCGTGTTGGTCCGAGCTCCTTTACAGAATAGACTATGTCTTCCTGCCAGGCAACTCGTAAAATGCGAGCATAGGATTACCATCAGGCTCCAAAACTAAGGGACCGATTTAAAAATACTTTTACATTGCCCCTGATGAACATAGGCTATTCTCTACACCCCCACAGGACGAATTTCAAAACGGATTTCCTATGTGGTTTAGCGGTTCAGTTGTTGGACTTGATTGCATGAGATTCCGGGTTCGAATCCTGAGTCGGAGAACAAAAATAAAATTGTTTTTTCCAGTTTTCTAACAAAAAAATGTTGCTCGGGATTGTATATATGCGCAGTTGGCAATAGGCTTGCTACCTATCACATTGTGGGATATAGTGTCTTCGGCTAGTCGTGGGTGCCCTGGTTGTGCCTTTGCCTACCTCTTTGGTGATATGGGCGTGAAGATGCTTTTTTCATGTATTTCAATAATTATACTTATTTATTTCAAATAAGTATAATGGTATGACATCTACACTATATATACTAATTAGCGGCCCGCCCCGGCTGTGCGCGGGTATAAAATATACATACAAACCTTCCTCTTTACACACTTTATCTAATAAAAAAACTGCATCAAAATCCGTTGAGTAGTTTTAAAGATTTAAGCATACAAAGGGACAGAGAACACGACTTCGTTTTATACTATGTAGTGATAATAAAGAGGAAAGATTTGATTGTTTGTATTACATAGGCTCCAAAACTACTAGGCTAATTTGAAAAATCTACTATTAGAAGCCGACATTATACCTGTTTTAGTATTTTTTTTTAGTCTTATGTTTTAGAGGGGTTATGTTCAAAGACATGTCAACCCCATCGTAACCGATCACACTTTTGTCCCTCATATTACAAAAAAAAATAATGTAAAAATATAAAAATTAAATACTTAATAATAATTATACTATACCTAAATTTTGTTTTGCCACAATTTTTTTTGCCAATACTGTGTTTGGACTTGACTAAAAAAAATTCCTGCACTAAACCTACACTGTTTTCGTTTAACTGAAATTCTTGCACCAGTAATGTTCTTTCATTTTTGTTCCGACCACATTCCATCAGCAAATGTTGCACATCTTCTATCTTGTTTTAGTATTAACTTATGTTTTACGTTATTTCCAGGACAAAAATAGAAATTTGTACACACCTGAAAAGCCAAGAGCGGCTTCTAGTTGACTGATAAAACAACAGATTTGCTTTGTAATTTTAAAGTTAAGCACTACACCCGTCCGCACTCACAAACGCCAATTAATATTTAATCTATAAAGAAGTCACAATTTTGTACCGAAAATGTTGACTTAATGATTGATTAAAATATAGTGAACGTCTCTGAGTGCGGCCGGCCGTCAAAATCTAAATCGAAATTTCGCTGTAGGCGTCCATTTCTATCATCCGTTTCACTTCAATTCGTACCTCCGTTGTACATTTGTAAACCAAACCGGAAAATTGATCTATAGTCGGAGTGGGAGTTTTCGTACGAATTTATTACACACCACGTTTGCATTCTGACGATTGAGATGTATGGATTTATTTAGTTATGTTGACTGTCCGCTAGGGGCGCTGACAGTAATTCCTTACATTTGGGTTATTTAAACGCAAACGCGATGGTGAAGTAAACCCTTTCTATAAATTTAAAATTGAAAATGTTTAACGAACCCCTGACAAAACCTATGGTAAAAATCGAAAGTGAAATAAATACCCATAGTGCGTCTAATATTTAATCTGATTTTAACAAATGAGCTGATGACCTTGAACACCTGGACAGATTTCCATAAACTATAGCTTAAAACCATCACGATCACATCAGCTTTAAAAAAACGACGGGTTGCACTCCGGGAGTGCCGGCAGAAGTGAAAACTTAAATATTAACGTTGTGCATTTTTGATATTTTGGAATGGTTAGGGAATAATTTTGCTCAAATTGCTTTAATTATCAGTATTAAAGTACTAGAATTTATGTGGTAGAATATAATATTTATTTATTGCGCTATCATACACAAACATGACAACACGAACGTTCGCGTAAGCGCCCTGCGCCGTCTTATACGCGCAAGGGCACTGCACCGTCTTACGAATTTTAGATCTGACGATCTGACGCGAGCTTAGAAGTTTACCCATTCCAAAAAAGTGCACAACGCCGCCATAGAAGTTTTCACTTCTATAAAAAAACACATCGAAATTAGTCCTTCCATTCAAAAGTTAAGAGGTCACAGACACGTTAATATTACTAAAATAATATAACTTCAGGCATGTATTCTCGAAGTAGAAATTAGAGATATGACCAGGGCACAACTAAAAGAAGTTACTTAGTCCTACAATCACTTGTCCATAAAGTATCTTCACGCCCATATCCCCGAAGAGGTAGGCAGAGGTACAATCAAGGCACCCAGGACTAGCCGAAGACACTAAGTCCCACAATGTGATAGGTGGCAAGCCTATCGCCAACCGGGCACATTTCCAATTCCGACTAACATTTTTTTTATTAGAAAATTGATAAAATCCGATTTTCTTTTTGTTGGCCGACCCAGGATTCGAACCCGGGACCTCATGCAGTCAAGTCCAACACCCGGACCGCTAGACCACAGAGGCGATTCTTGTCCATCTCCGGACATAATTGTTTTATTTAAAAAAATTGAAAATTTATTTTTTTCCGAACTCTAGAATAGCACCTGAGGCCTCTTTTAGTCACTGCAAAACAAAGTCATTACACCTTTGCAATTACTCATTTATAAGAGTAAAATGTTTATTCACATTTATAATTGTGTGAGTAATAATGTGAACATTACTTCCCGTTTTTGTCAGGGTCTGTTGTTTAAAATGGTTCATCTATTAAAAGTCAAATGTTTTACTACCAACAAAACAACTACCAGTAGTAAAATACCCTACATCCTTTTTGTTAAGAAATCCCCCGCCTTATCTGTTCCTACACAATAATGAGTGTCATAATCCAGTTCAGAGGATAAGGTGGTAAACTTGCACTATAGACCTAACACCACTGCCACAAGACAGCAACGCACCTACAACGTCTTTGGTGCCTACAAAACACTGTAATCCCTACTATCAAAAAGTCGTGTGCTTGTTCAATGTCTTATCATATGAAGTTTTTATTTATTTTATACCCTTAATTTTAATCATTAATAATTAGATATTTAAGTTTCATATCTATATATCAATTTATATCTTGTCCAGGGATTTGCTTTGCTGGATAAAATATGTCTATACTAATATTATAAATACTAAAGTCTCTCTATCTGTTGCTATTTCATGTACAAACCGCTAAACCGAGTTTGATAAAATTTGTTACGCATGTAGATGAAGCTCTGAATTCAAACATAAGCAAAATAAAAAAACAACTTCTAAAGGTCTATTATAGGGGAAAGTTCGTTTGAAAATCGTAACTAGTCTACACTGGCAAAGTCGCAGGCAAACAGCTAGTTTTTCTTATATATTTATATACCAATTGCTGTTCGTTAGTCTCACTAAAACTCGAGAACCGCTAGACCGATTTGGTTAATTTTAGTTTTGAGTTATTCTTGGAAGACCAGGAAAATAAAAAAAAAAATTAAAACTGCAATGAAACTAGAAAAAACAAAATTTTAAGTTTTCCCTTACAAACAGAACGGGTGGAATGAAGTTCTCCGGGACAGCTTGTATATAAAATTAAGCATTTCGCGCTTTATGCGTTTTGTACATAACACTCGCTTTAGTAATTTTGTATCCTATGCGTTTTGGTTGCGTTATAAATCTTATATGTTGGTTCATTATGACCGTCGCACATAAACACGTTGCTATTTCGAAGTGAAGCCATTTGAATAAATAGAAATTCGACACAGTAGTTGCCACTTTCCGCGTTTAACCTCAATTTCCACAGCTGTGAAACGTTAAACCGGAGTAAGGTCTACCACATGTGTTCGGCATTCGTTTACAAAATTTCGTTTAAAAAAAATTAAAATTTTCGTTTAAAATTAAAAAAAAATGTTGGTCGGGATTGGAAATGTGCCCGGTTGGCGATAGCCTTGCCACCTATCACATTGTGGGACTTAGTGTCTTCGGCTAGTCGTGGGTGCCTTGGTTGTACCTCTGCCTACCTCTTCGGGGATATGGGCGTGAAGATACTTTCGTTTAAAAAAAATCGCTCTACGTCATAGTACGTTATAGTTATAGTAAGTATAGTTCCTTCGAGCTAATTTTTAAGCTTTCATTTAAAAAAATAGCTCATACAGATTTACTCAAATTCCATATGAGAAAATTACTGATGATTGTGGCAAGTCTATCAATTTGTTTGGATTTTCTACATTTGAAATTGAGTTTCGATTTTTGCGCTCGGAATTAATTTAACGAAAAATCTTGCAATAAAATCGAAACAAAATTTAGTCCAATCAAATGTTCTCCAATTGTAATATAAAACTTATTATATATGAGGTAACACTGGTCCATAGACTTCTGTGAATTTGCAACGTACGAGCTAGTTTCAAAACTGAATTCTTTAACTAAATTTCGAATATAATTAGCGGTCCTAAAATCGATTTTTTTGTCGACGTAGGTACGAGTGATATACAAAAACATGGTTACCACTTTAGCGATTCCCAAATGACGTATAGTACCTACTACTGTTTAAATTATGCGCTTCGGCTTCATTATTACTCTTTTTATATTTTATACTTTCATTTTTAAATGGGCTGACCTAATCTAAATTTAAGCGAAATGATTAATTATGCAGTAACAACTCCATATACCTAGATATCTTTAAAATACATTCGGATTTCCGAAGCTTATATGTATACGAATATAGCCGAAGCGCATAATTTATATAGTACTAGGTACTGTACTTTGAAATTTCTAGGGCACAGGCAGAATATTTATTGAGAAACTGAATACTGAACACAATTCAATTCGACAACTTAGCTGCAAGTCAATAAAGGCCTTCACACACGGCAGCTATAATGTACATTAATATGCATTACATCCCGGGATGTACAGCTATACATTACATCAAAGTATCACACACACAGCAGGTATTGTAATGTATCTTTCCCTTCATTTCATTAGCATACGCCCCGATTGACGCACTTTTAGACATTAATCTGTTATACAGGCTGTTCTTATTTTTATATTATATTTACGTGGACCCGTCTAGTTACTTACAATTAGATTTACTAGATAGTTAATCAGAAGATGATTCGTATTGTAACTTTGATGTACGTATTGCCACATGTGCCAAAAACAGAAAATTGAAAAATGGCAGGGAATAGACAGACTGTTTGTACAAGTTTGGTTTGTACCTACACAGTACACCGGACAAACGCCAGAAAATGGCTTCTATCCTACTCTCTTGGAGATAGAACGCTAACGAAACCCTTTATGTGGTGTCTCTGTCTGTAACAGCAATTTTTTGAACAACCTGTTCGTAAGGAAATGTATTGAGATGTATTAAGATGTATCGAGATGTATCGGAATGTAAATGTATATTTTGGTATCTTTCTGCAACTTTAGATACGAAGATGTAAAAATGTACATTATAGCTATCGTGTGTGGTCTCCTGACGATTTCTATAGAAAGATGTAATGAGTAGACTTGGGCGTTATAACATACAACAGATAATATATTTTAATATAAAGTTCTAACGATCTAATCGTTATTTATTTTCAACGCTGACTGTTATAATTTTTATTATTACTCGGCAACATTAGGTAGTTATTCGTCTGACTGTGCAGTGACAGTGACTTGTGTCTAACTTAGAGCAAGGTCAAAATAAAATAATGTTGACGAACTTCACGTCGCATTACGCGTCACACAAATATGAACGTTATATCACTAGTAACAAAAACAAATTTTACTTACATGAAAATATAACGCTAACATAAATTATAATTGTTTTGATTTTATATTAGTGTGAGCTTCGTTCGTGTATTCACTGCTAAATTTTCGAAAAAAATTAACTTTACCTGATAATCACACAAATGTAATACCTACATTCAGACTAACTACTAGAGTCCTAAGCCTGTAACAAGTAGGAAGGAAAGTTCATTGAAACTAAAGAAACATCTTTTTTCTATCAACGCTTTTTAAAACATGCAAGTCTTAAAAATAAATTGTTCTCACGATACTAATGCTTACTAAACTTTCCTGGGTATTGTGTTATAACGTCTAACTGTAACTAACTGTGAATGTTGTTTGAGTGCTATTACTGCTATTAGACCCTACATCGTTGCGTCTTCAATACGATAAAATAATATAATATATATGATAACAGTTTAAAACAACAGTAATAAAAATATAATATAACGTACCTATAATGCATTAGAAAAATATAACGGTTATGCCCAAGTCTAGTAATGAGATGTATCGTGCTGTAATGTATATTTTTACATTATAGCTGCCGTGTGTGAAATGCTTAACATGTATACGAGCTTATATAACTTGTGAATTTTATAAATATTATGAGATTAGTGCATTACAACTTGTAAACTTTTTTGATGAACCAAGTGGCTTATTATAAATTTTAGGGACACAAATCCAAATAAAAACTTTTTGGATTTACGTATATGAAGATATACTGTGAACGTATTATGTAGGTATGTATGTGCTTGCGTATGTGTCATGAATAGTGAAATTTGGTCTTGTAGGTTTAAATAAATTATGAAAAAGTGGATTGGGTTCGGAATCGTACCAGTAACGTATAGTAAACTATTTATTCTTGAATATTCTTTATAGACGATGATATCTTTTAGACGACTTCATATTATACATAAATATTATGTGATTGCTACATTTTGTATGGGATTTCCTGGTGGTTAGAAATACACGCCACCTAGAGACACCAAAGGTGGTAATGGTACGTTGCCAACCTGAGTTAGACCTCGAGCAAAAGTAAGTTTACCAGCTACTTTGACCTGCGAACCCGAACACGTCAACGGCAAGCACTGACGTTATGGTGGCATTAATAGGTAAGGAGGTGGTACCAATCCAGGCGTGTCGCTTCGAAATTCTACCACCTAGTCAGATGTCACGGTGCTATTGACTGTGAACCTATGCTCGCCTTTTACTAGCTGCATGGTAGGAAGGCAGATGGTCTACTCTGCAAATTAACCCAGACCACCACGTTTCAACATATTATAAATCTACAGCGAAAATGAGACAGAAGCAAAGTATAAATAAAGTAAACTGAAACAGATAAATAAACAAAAATGATTTATACAATATATTATACATTATACAAATAGACTCATGAGTAGTAACACAGTTTGAGTGTTTGTATAGGCGTTCGATAGCACGTGTGTGCACGCAGGTGCATATGTGTGTAAGTGTGTCAATAACTTGACTTTCAACAATATTTTGACAAAAATGTATTTAAGTACGCAGAACCAGCTCGTAAAATAATAAGTTAAAATCGGTTCTTTCACTGAGTAAAACTTTGTATTGATTCTTCCAGAAAGTTATCGCTAGTCTGGCACTATTACATAAATTTCATATTCATGCTAAGTAAAAGTTTTCTTCATAGTTTTATAAACGGTGTTCACCTAGAACGTTCAAACATTTTCCACAGGTTTTTCCTTGTCAAGGAATTTCATTACGATAGTTACCTTGCAAATAACAAATTGAAGACTGAAACTAATAAGGTTAGTTCCAAGATTTCCTTCTCTTCTTTATGGTATGATGTTAATAAAAAGCTATTTCAAAATGGCGGCGGCATCGAGAGAAAAGATGGTCGAAGTTTTTTCATAATTATTGAATTTCGTGTTATTATTGAGTGAAATTAGTCAATTTTGGTGGCATTTTGCACAAATTTGTTCAGAAAAGGGCGCAAATGAAATAATCATAAAGAAATTAGCGTATCTTATATTTTCTCGTTGCCGCCAAATCTCGTTACATGAGCTTGTGTAAAAAGGCCACCGCTTTACCCAAGAGCCTGACATGACTTATTGACGACTTACGACTGATGACAAATTAATTGAAATTGATATAAAATTTGATACAAATTTCTACTTGACTAATGGCTAAATACTAACGTGAAGGCCAAAACTTAAAGAAAGAAAGAAAGAACAGATGTCATTTTAAAATACACTTTTTCGTAGCATAAGTTACGGAACCTGACGTAGATATTTAATACGATTTGAGTATAACACACAGCAGAACCTCGGGCGCGGGTAAAAACCGCGACGTGAGTTCTTAGTATTAGTTTACGGTTTGTCAAGTTTTCTTTACTTGGTATCGTCTCTGTAAATTATTTGTATGACACTTCGAACAGCGCCTCTACTGGTAACTAAGAGAAACTTACCGATCGTTATCTATGCCAACTCGTGATAAAGGCTCAGATATATAAATAAACGAGCTTTAGAAGCCTCGAAACTTTTTAAAGCACTGGAACATTTTATTGCGCTGACATGGCCCCGCTTTCAAACTGTGGTAAGTCGGATCATGTGCATCCAGCCCATGAGTACAACTGGATGCACTTCGCTTGAAACTTTGTTTAAAATAAATTCTATTGCTTGCATTACATCGCAGCACCCGTTTTAATTACTTAAGTTTTGTCTACTTGTAATTTAAGCAATTTGGTAACAGTTTGAATGATGAGGTCGTCGAGTTAAACAAAAATGTATAAGATCCGGATTTTCTTGGGTTTAAAGGTAAGGGTCGAGTGTGTTATTACCAGAAAGGTAGATATGAAAACAGATAATATTTGTTTCTGGGAGTAGATTTTCTTATTAAGCTTCCATATTTTCATTTATCTAAATTTGTATAGTCTTTTAAATAAGTTTATAAAAGAATTCAATTTCTGGATTCCAGAAATACCTATGGAATTTCAATAGTCTCGTCTTATTCCGTCACCAAACCATCTTACGCCATGGACTAACTTTTCATCAGATAGTAGATCTTACTCAATCGTTACTCTATGAATATTAATTTTGAATTTAAATAACGTATGAGTAAACATGCTTTAGTATAGTATCTTCACTCCCATGTCCCTAAAAAGGTTGAAAGAGGTACATCCAGGGTAAGTCCTGTAATGTGCAATCACCAACCGAGAACAAATCCAATTCCAGTCAACAATGTTTTTGATTACAAAAATGAAAAAAGGCATTTTCTTTTGTTGCCCGACTCGGGGATCGAACTCGGCACCTCATAGCGTCAAGTCCAACACCGAATCACTACACCACAAATGCAGTGTACGTTTATTAATAGAGCGGTTGGCGTTGATAACTAATGTCTTGCAGAATTCTAGCATCTTATGTCTAGGTAGTAGTCTGACTAATTTGCCTAAACTAAGTACAAAATTATTCCACAAGCAATGAGGTTGGCTTATCCCGATGTCAAAATTACATTTGATCCAAGTTTATTTTGAACCGCAAAGTTCCTTAAACTCTGAAATTTCAATAAAGTAAGCAGTCCTATGTAAAGGTAAGTTTAGATCAGTCTATAGAACTTATAGTTTACCAGGTAAAAGTTAAACTAAGAAGTTTCAGAATACTTAAAAACTCAACAATAATAGCTAAGTTGAAAAAACACACTTTGTGTTCAACGGCTTGAGACGGCGAGAGCTTCATTGTGTAAATTATTTTGCAATTTTTCTTTACTTTTTAGTTTATCTAATGTAAAATAAAGTAGCTAAGTGCGAGTCGGGGGCACCCATAAAGGATTCCGTAGTGGCATGCATAGATTAGTAGCATCTTGACATCCATATCCCCTAAAAGGTAGACAAGCACAACCAACGCACCCGCGATTAACCGAAGACACTAAGTCCCATAATGTAAAACCGGGCACATATCCAATCCCGTGCAACGTTATTTTTATATATAGAAAATTGAAAAAAAAATATCTTCAAGTCCATATCCCCGAAGAGGTAGGCAGAGGCACAACCAAGGCACCCACGACTAGCCGAAGACACTAAATCCCATTATGTGACAGGTGGCAAGCCTTTCGCCAACCGGGCACATATCCAATTCCGAGCAACGTTTTTTATTAGAAAATTGGAAAAACCCAATTTTCTTTTTGTTGCCCGACTTATTAATCTACTTATTTTCTATTTTTTTTTTGTTGCCCGAACCCGGGAATACAAAAAGTCAAGTCCGACACCGGACCACTAGACCACAGAGACGATTACATTTATTAATACTACTGCAAAACTATTTTGGTAGATTTAATAAATGTATTTAACCTATCTACTACTATGACATCTTACTCACAGCTTTGGAAGTGTCCTTCTACAAAAAAATCTATAAAATACTCAACGTCATTTATCAATAGATATCCCACAAGTATAGGATTGGTGATGTTTTTTGTTTTAGTTTATCTTATTTTTTTAATTTTTGTATAAAATCTTAAAAAGGTTCACAAAAAATCTGCTTACAAAGTTTCAACTGTATAGTCCTCATATTTTAGTATTAAACTGGCTGTAGCTTGCGAACAGACGGACATGTCGAATCCAAAAGGGTTTCATTCGGCTACGGAACCCTATTCAACGCTATTTATGCTATAAAAAAATCAATCAAGATCAAATCACGAACGAAACTTATAAGTACTAAATATGTAATAATCTGCGGCTGAAGGAAATCGTTAAGGCCCATGTATGCTAAAATACGTCAAAAATATACTGTTTTTTTCATACAAAGCAATTATGGATCTCGGCGACAAAAATACACAAGATTAACATTAATATGCTTTATAAGACTAGTGTTTCAAAAATACGATTCATTTCACTTTGCTTGATAGAAAAAAATCAAAAAGTTAACCCTTTTTTGAAAGCAAAACCCATGTGTCCACTTCAATTAAGTATGAAAATATCGACACCAGATTTAACATAAACATAGATAAGTATTATACCAAAAAGATAACTGTTTCAGTTTTTATAATTTTTTTCAAATTACTTTTATTGTATCAAAAATAGTGATTTGGCGCTTAAAACATTTACTTTAGAGCGCAATATTTCATAGTAATCATGGAACGGGGGAGTGCGCTGATTGGCTCTTCTGGCTGACTAAGTATGGGGCCTTAAGAACTTTAGTCGACAAATGAGATAAAACCTCACGATCGGGAAATCCTAAGTCATCCTAGCAAAAAAGGCAGAGAGACTGTAACTAATGACTCTTTATTCCATTTGGTCTAGACTAATGCGACAAAAGTTTATATCGTGATTGATATACATGTAATGTAGATCTGGGTGACTGAACCTAATTTATAGTATGATCTCAAACTTAAATCGTCGCGGACTATTTAATAAAAATTTCTCCAAGTTTGAACTATGAAAAGAAATATGCCTCGTTACGTAGCAACTTGTAAGAGGCGAGCATAAGTTAAATAAGTTATCACAGACATGATACTGTTCAGCAACTTGCCGGGCGAGGGATCCAGTCTTAGCCTATTCCTGTCGCTATAAATATAGTGCTTAGCACTGCCCTGTACTGTAAATAGTTCAATAGGTAATCCTGCCACAGGAAGGGATGGAGTCTTCAACTGAAACATAAACTAAATTAAACAATTAAAAAAAACAGAAAACAACTGTGAAAACCTCTTCAAAAATTGACATAAAACCACTTCTCTTAGCAAGGGTTAACCTAACGAAAGGTTTACTCAATATACAGATTAACGGTAGAAGGCTACCCCAAACAAACAGTTAATACTTAAACGGCTTAAGCAATTCGGAAAACTTAATCAAATTAATGGGTTTTCCGGGCCCATGCTGCAAGGGCATATCAAAAATAATTGCTGAATTTTCCTCCGAATCTATATCAGTATGGAAACAAAATTCGCTTATAGGCCATTGTCATTATAAGTATTAATTTATTGACTGATAAAATCATTTTTAAAGCATTTGTTTGCATTGTTGACTCATATTTTACAATACGCCCGTCTTTTTTTATAAGTTCATGTTTTAAGAAATTTCACTTTCAAGGACGAAATATATGTTTAGTATACATAACAGACAACAAACATAATCGTTTTAATGTGTCAATGCTATTCGAGGTGAACTGGCAGTTTTTAGTGACAAATTCACATGTTTCATTTCATTCACTTAGCGCCATTCTTTATTTTGTTCAGCAATAAGCGACATGTAGCATATTACAAAAGTATCTTCACGCCCATATCCCCGAAGAGGTAGGCAGAGGCACAACCAGGGCACCCACGATTAGCCGAAGATACTAAGTCCCCCACAATGTGATAGGTGGCAAGCCTATCGCCAACCGGGCACATATCCTATCCCGAGCAACATTTTTTTTTTTTAGAAAATTTGGAAAAACCCAATTTTCTTTTTGTTGCCCGACCGGGGATTCGAACCCGGGACCTCATGCAGTCAAGTCCAACAACTGAACCGCTAGACCACTGAGGCGATAAATTTTGTAGCGTATTACAAAATATCTAAGAGACTGGACTATTAGTATATTGTAACTATAATGTCTATTGCCTAGATGGCTTACGGTGTTATTTTTAAATTAGCTATTTATGTTAGTTTATTATTAACCATAATTATTTAATTTATGTTAGTTTCAAAATCGGTACCTCATATTTTTCGATAAATAGAAACAATCGTTTCTCTATCGAGTATAATTCGATACGTGGCAACGCGTGTGATATTTAAAACTTTTCAACAAAGATATCGAAATCACTATTTATAAAAACAAAAACAGTATCCCGCATTCGATATGTTTCCGCAGAGAACGTATTTAAACAAACACTGAAAATCGAACTCGATTGCATTTATAGCCATATTTGTAACGTCATTTGGGATACTACTCGTATTTACTCAACTTTAATTAAAAACCATCGCAGTAAAAGTAGTAATTCATGTTGTTTTCTGACGAAAAGTTTAGAGCTGTTGGTCCCATTCTTTTTGTTTTATCATTTTTGTCACAGCTTAGTGAAGCTTGACGTTGTTATGTAACCGTTGTTATGTTGTTAACCGAGTTCAATCAAAGGGGGAGATTATGTGTTTGATGTCTTGTGATCTTTATGCTTGTCGATTTCTCCCTCAACTGTAAACTAATTTTAAAATATCTTTTAATTTGAAGAGTGGTAGTCCCAAATGGTATTGCAACCAAGTCAGGAAATGATGATAGGATGGCTAGTGTTGAAATAGAAGTATATTTAGGTATTTATATTAAACTGCTTTTAATTATGTCTAAAATAAAACAACCATAATTTAACTTCTGAATATGGCATTGTAATATGTATCAATATCACAATTTTTATTAAGAATTCTTGTTTGTTTGTACTCATGTACCATGCCTAGGAAAGTGAAAAAGCAGACTAATTATCTTAGAAAAAGAAATAAAACATGCCTACAGACACTAAAGATGTTGCTAGTGCGCTGCCATCTTAAGCTTGTTATGTAAGTAAAGTTACTGGCTACCCTACCTTCTCAGCCAGAAATTAACAGTGAGGAGTGCTACAGTTACATAGGGAGGAAGAGGCAAGAGAAAGTGCCAATCCAAGTGCCTGGTTCTAATACCAAGTTACTCGGTGTTAGTGATAATCTATTGGATTTAAAGTTATTAGAAATTTGATATCTTTTACTATAAAATTTACTGGATATGAAATAAACATATACCCTTATATTTGATTGATACTAAAGTACGTTGAAACATTTAAAAATAGATAAGATAGTTGTAAAAAAATCCACCATCTTTCTCAAAAGCACGGCTCACACTTGCATGAACTTATTTCGTGGTATTTACCACTCGGGTATACGACTCTTGTGGTACTGGTAATCGAAGGTCCGCCATCTGAAAAACATAAATTGTGGGTGTTAGCTACTACTGCAGGTATGTAGGCATACCCATAGCAAAATATTTTTTCAATTCAAAATGATGTAGTAGTACCTACTAGAAGAAACTGATTTTACGGTAGCTAAAAGTCTTGCATAATATGCCTAACTCCCGGCTACATTACAGTGACGCTTCTTTAACATTAGTGGTTTCTATAGACCACGGTTGTCTTTACCGTTAAGAGAAACATTTTTTTTTATGATATTGGAAGGCAAAGAAGCAGATGGATTTCCTGACGGTAAGAAATTCACGCCGCCTAGAGACACCAAAGGTGGTAATGGTGCAATGCAAACCTGCGGTCTCGATGTTAGGCCTCCAGCAAAAGTAAGTTTACCGGCTACCTTACCCTCCAAACCGGAACACGTCATGACGTTATGGCGGCAGGAATAGACAAGGCGGTGGTACCAATCCGGAAGAATCGCTTCGAAACTCTACCACCTAGTCAGATGTCACGATGTTAGTGACAGTAAGCCTATGCTCGCCTTTTACGAGCTGCCTGGCAGGAAGGCAAATGGTCTATTCTGCAAAGGAGCCCGGACGAATATTACGAATAGTAAAGTAGGTCATTGTTTATAAACTAACTAAAAAAAAAAGTATCTTCACGCCCATATCCCCGAAGAGGTAGGCAGAGGTACAACCAAGGCACCCACGAATAGCCGAAGACACTAAGTCCCACAATGTGATAGGTGGCAAGCCTATCGCCAACCGGGCACATTTCCAATCCCGACCAACTTTTTTTTTTTAATTAGATTAGAATTTATTATTTATTTTTATATTAGAATTTATGTTGGCCGACCCGGGATTCGAACCCAGGACCTCATGCAGTCAAGTCCAATACCCGGACCGCTAGACCACAGAGGCGACTATACTATTATTATAAACTTACACTTGACATACTTAGTTAGTTTATATGATTATAAACTAACTAAGTATGTCAAAGTCGTCCAAATCTGCATTAAACAAAATAAAGTAGAACAATGTTTACAATATCTTGACAAATGTGACCTTAGAAATTTATAGAATAAAGCTTTATATAATACAAGCTGATAGTAGCGCAGTCTGTCGGATCCAATGTGAAACATTCCAAAATCAACAACTACTTAGTATTAAAAAAATAATTAAAAAAACATTTTCCAGGACACCAAATTGTGAATCTAAACCATTCTCGAATTCCCTTTAACACACAAAAAGCTTCATCAACATCTATCCAGTCGTCTAGAAGGAGTTCAGTGACAAACACACGAACACAAGAATTATATGTACGAGTATAAAGATTAATATACTCCCAGCGGAGGTCTTGACCTGTTCTCATTATATTGCCAGATATTTACTACTATTTTTATATGAAAATGAAATGAAAAATATTTATTTGCGGATTAAAAAGTTTTTACAAAAGTATTTTATGCATTCCAACACATTCTATCAAATTGTGGGTGTTCATACATTTAAATATTTATAAAGAAAACAATTAATTAATAGCTAACATGTATTTCAATATTCAAGTGATTTTTCTTTAAATTAATAATCATAAACAATATAAAAATGTACATAAATTTAACCCTATCTACCGTAAACTACGTTTTCGAACCTAACCAGTCAGGAGAAGAAACAGGAAAACAACTTCCGCGGCAACTTGGACTATCCTAACTAACCTATCTGGATGCCTATCTGCCTTGTATTACCACAATTTCCGAACTGAGCCTAGAGGAGAAGAAACGGTGAAAGAAACTATATGTGTCGCAAAAGACAAATTATAAGGAAATATTTATTAATTAACGCCTCAGATAATTCATATGATTTAATATTGGCATTTATATTAGGTTATCATAAATTAATATAATATTAATAAATATATTATGTTAGGGACACTGATCCTAATTATTTTTACGTATCACCGGTTTCAGTAATCATCAGATAATTAACAGCAAATAAGCTATTTATTTTCCACAACACATACCTAACGAACAAGGAAGTGCACCTAAAAGTATCTCACGCTAATCGTGTTTGTACCTCTGCTTACCTTGCTTCCTTTTGGGGAACACGGGTGTAAAGATACTGCTTATGAAATTGATACAAAATGACAAGTTAATACTGTTAATTCTGTACCTAACAAGTATGTAAGCCATGTTAGCCTCGCGCTGCCCTGAAGAATATGGGTAGGTAGCCCATTTTCATTTTAAGCGACTGATAACAGAAGATTTTAGGTATAGGTGCTTCCCCGAAGATTACGGGAAGGTAGGCCATTTCCTATTAAGCGGATGGTAACAGACATGTGTCTGTTTATTTGTCACTTACACCATAATCTTGAGTAGATCGAATAGGGTTGTAACAACCATAATCTTATCTATCCCGGCTGCTACAATCTCAGTACTCGTCATTGGGTACAATGAAATTGGTGGAGTCGGGTATTGCAGTTGTTAATAAACTATTAACAACTGCAATAAATAAGTTGCTATAACTATTAATGTTATATCAATGTTCTAACTTTAATAGCTATATCAATGTTATAACTATTAAAGTTATAACATTGATATAACTTAATATCAATAATATTGATAAGTACCTACGAGTACATGTTATTGTATTTTTTAACCGGCTCCTAAAAGGAGGAGGTTATCAATTCGACTGTAAGTTTTTTTTTGTTATCGTTTTAATCAACATTAAATATTAACTACGCAATTAATATTTTACTAGCTGCTACCTGCGGCTTCGCCCGCGTTTTCACAGAAACCCGGTGTGCGATCGGGATTAAAAATAGCCTATATGTTAATCCAGGTCACAATCTATCTGTCTTCCAAATTTCAGACAAATCCGTTCAGCCATTCGAGCGTGAAAGAGTAACAAACATCCATACATACATACTTACAGACTTTCGCATTTATAATATTAATAGGATTAATAAAATCTTGACAAAACTGTCGGGAAAAAATTGTAAGTATAAAAATCAGCTATCCAGTTAAGATGAAGATCAGTGAATTGTGGTTAAAGTGAATCTTTTATGAATAACCGATGAAAATGACTTTGCGTTTCTTCAAAGTCATATCTCGCGACCCAGCAGCGAGCTCCTTATCGTTAAAACTTGGATGAACATTATATATTTTGGTGGAAAATTGAATGAGATTGAATATCGCCTATTGGGTTGTATGATGAAGTTCATAACGCTAAAGTCATCTCTAGACGCTATGTCGAAGATTGAAGAACTAATTGGTTTAAAGAAAGAAAGTAAAAAAAAATCAGTCACGCACGAAGAGGAAGGCAGAGGTACTTAGTTGGTTGAAATGAAACATTGGCATATATGTTAGTAACAGATAAAAGAAGGTATTTCTACGCATTTCTATCTTATGTTTTAACCTTATGTTAAGGTTTCATAAGGTTTTTTAATACTAATGTTCTCTCTTCTAGAAAGTAAAAGTAGAGTATCAAGTCCGTCAGTACATCTCTTGACAAACCCCCATGTTGGTGGTTGGTAGAATATACCATCTATCTCCCAGCCAGACAGCTCGAAAGGGGCAAGAACAGGTTAAAATATATATTATTACCAACACGACCACTGGTGGTAAAGCGCTGAGCTGCAACTTGCCCGGGTAGGGATCCACCGCCTTGCCTTTTCCTTTGGCTACAATGACTCTGGAGGATAAGGTAGCCAGTAGACTTGTACTTGGTTCCATACATGCCACTGGATAGACATCTATGGTGTACCGTGCACCGGTAATCTCTTACTGTCAGGAAAGCAGTGTGCTAGTTCGCCGACCTCTCACCAATCAATTAATTAATTAAGGTTATATCAAAGTTTAATAGACTAATTGGTATCAGTGACTTGAAGACCGATGTCTACTTATATAAATATGTAAAAGAAGATATTTCTACGTCGTTTAATATGACTTTAGTGCTAATGTTTGAGCCTTTTTGGTATGTAACCTGTAAAAATAATTTGTCAATTTACAGGGGCAATGTCCTTTTATACATTTTAACTTTAATGTTTTTCTCCTATCAGTAGAAGTTCCGAACCTACATCGACCTACGCCGAACTGACAATATAATAAAACATTATTTTTAAAATAAATTTAGTATATTAAAATACATATAAAAACTGTATTTCCTAAAATATCCGGGACAGAATATTTCAACTTATTTTTTAAAAACTTGTTTTTTATTTTTCCGATTTTTTGCAGATAACCCTCCTTTAATGCGTTATCAATAAAACAGCCTTTATATTGATGTATTTTTTTCTTTTATCCTATACCATGATAGTAATTGGCATCAAAATATCTCTTTTTATCTGGTAACCCTGGTAACAATGTGATAGGTGGCAAGCCTATCGCCAATCGGGCACATTTCCGATCCCGAGCAATATTTTTTTTTATTAGAAAAGTGGAATAACCCAATTTTCCTTTTCGAACCTCATGCAGTGAAGTCCAAACAACTGAAACGCTAGACCACAGAGGCGACAAGTATATTTGTAATAACATAGAAGTTTGTTCACCCGTACGAAGCTGACACTGGCTACTAGTTTATTATAAAATAGGTTTCATATCAGTACGGTGTAGGGTGAACTGAGCTAGGGTCTTATACCATCTAAATGCAAAAAATGTTTCTCTCGTAATTAAGGCCCCATACTTAGTCAGCCAGAAGAGCCAATCAGCGCACTCCCCCGTTCCATGATTACTATGAAATATTGCGCTCTAAAGTAAATGTCTTAAGCGCCAAATCACTATTTTTGACACTATAAAAGTAATTTGATAAAAAATATAAAAACTGAAACAGTTATCTTTTAGGTATAATACTTATCTATGTTTATGTTAAATCTGGTGTCGATATTTTCATAATTGAAGTAGACAGTTGGGTTTTGCTTTTAAAAAAGGGTTAACATTTTAATTTTTTTCTATCGCGCAAAGTGAAATGAATCGTATTTTGGAAACACTAGTCTTATAAAGCATATTAATGTTAATCTTGTGTATTTTTGTTGCCAAGATCCATAATTGCTTTGTATGAAAAAAACAGTATATTGCTGACGTATTTTAGCATACATGGCCCCTTAAACCCATCGATAAAATTTTAAGAAACCCAATGAGGCCTTGAATTTGATTCGCGTATATGTTTAAGAATGATTGGGCTGCTTATGATAGTTTGGGAATATTTATGTCCCTAACTTAATTATAAATATCAAAGTATATATCTTGTATCAATACTCCATTTCGACGTAAAAACGTTTAAAGTGATTTGAAAGTATTTTAGCAAAAAGTCGATTAATTTGTTAATTTAATTTAAACTTTAGAAAAACACATGGATAACCTCTCTGAATCTGGTTCCCGTCCCGAGGCAGGACGAAAAGATTCATCCTGTTTGTTCACACTAGTAAAACTGAACTGCAGCTAGTATTAATTCATCAGCCTAATTATCTTTTTTTATTAAAAAAGGTATAATAAGTAGAGTTGCTTAGATAGAAAAAAAGTGTAATATTACTAACCTCCATCGTCTATAATTTCTTTGATCTCTTCAATGGCAGTCCCATCAGGATATAATGTGGTATGTCTGTTTGTTTCAACTCTTGATTTTGGCGGCACAATTATAAAGAATACTTTGCTGTTATCACTTCTAAACTCGTCCCAAGTGATTGCGTTGTCTTTTTCCAGAAAGAACACAGGTTCAGAATTTTCTTGCTCATAATTTTCTACAACAGTAACAGTTTTAACTTGATGCCTGATTAACATATTGTTATCTAATCTTACGAAAAAATGACAAAGTTGTGTGATTTGTCGATAAAACTTAAACAAATTTATGCTATGTGAATGGAAGATGTAAATCTATAGCCCTATAGTAAAGTCACTTACAGTACTTATAGAGGAATCATTTGAAACATTATTGGCATTTCTCAAATAAATCAATCAATCATTAAAACCAATTATTACAGGTACGAGAGTCTAAAAGATCTATAAAGTATAAGCGTGTGTCTTATCGTATGAGGGAAGACAATTTGGATTTAGATTTTTTCAATCTATTCGGAATTCGGCAGGCTGATCACGGTCAGAAGCGGCAGTCTCGATATGTGTAATAAACAAAAACGCAAGCTACTGATCGTCAACGATACTTAAGTTGTAAAAACTATAAGGCTAACAACACATTAGACGTTAAAAAAAAGGTAGCTTTTACTAAAAGGACGTATTTCACGTCCTTTTAGTAAAGCAATGAGTTGGTAGCATATCGAATATTTGTATTCACAGTGCAGTAGATTTAGAGATAGTAGTAGATTTTTATTCAAAAACGCCATTTACTAAATTTGCAGACTTATTTCCTGATGTAAAGAAATTCACGCCGCCTAGAGACACCAAAGTTGGTAATGGTGCGTTGCCAACCTGAGGCCGGGATATTAGGCCTCGAGCAAAAGTAAGTTTACCGGCTACCTTACTCTCCGAACCGGAACACGTCATGATGTTATGGTGGCAGGAATAGGTAAGGCGGTGGTACCAATCAGATGTCACGGTTTAGTGACGGTAATCCTATGTTCGCCTTTTACGAGCTGCCTGGCTGGGAAGGAAGATGGTCTATTCTACACAAGTAGCCCGGACCTAAACGGTGGATACAAGTAATTGGAATTTTTTCATAAAAATAATTTTACTTTCACTAAAATGTTTTGAACTTTCATTAGCGGTAGAGACCTTACTTTTAAATGTGATAAGATTTTAAGGACATTAAATCTGTGTAGAATATATTAACTGCCTCTTACAATGCACATACACACCTATCTCTTACCATCAGTAGACAGGACTCTACTTGTACGCTTGTACGCTGTATAGTTTAATAAAAAATAACAATTTAGTTTATTCAAATGTTATTAGACGTCTGTGTCATATCTGTCAAACTAAATAGAATGTCATGTTCAACGACTGTATTATTCACTTTTGCTGATTGTTAAATTCGATAGGTAAATTATTTATTGATATCGTTAGCCTTACATTAAAATCGGAAACATACATACATATCTTCACGCCAAGTCCCTTACGGGGTAGGCAGAGAGTATCGAGTGCCAGACCTCACGATCTTGACAAACCTTTTCATACAAACACGCCGGTTTCGGAGACTCTTGACACCACCCTCGGATAATATCCAAGAGATCTGATCGTGGAATGTCAACCTTGGTCTCCTCGGGTACCTACATCCATCCACATTCGCATTGTATATCTGCTTTGTCAATCTTAAATTCGGAAAAATTGCAATAACGTGTGCCTTCACTCCTTTCCTTATGGTACAGTAACAAAGTATAGCTTACTCACCTGCAGAGCTATCTTGACTTTCGCTGACATTTTGCATAAGACTATCATTCATATTTCGAATAGCTGTAACCGTTTCGGTTTCTTCATTTGATATTATTGTACCTTGAATGTTATCAACACCCATAGGTACATCCGAATCAGTTAATTTTATAGTAGACTCTTTTTGATCAGATTGATCATTCGTATTTTCACCAACTATGTTCAAATTTAAAGTTTTATCTGCGACTACACATGAATCTTTAGAATCACCTTTTGGACTTTGTTGCTGACTGAGATTAAATTCATTATTTTTATCTTGGTCACTTACAGTACTTATAGAAGAATCATTTGAAAAATTATTGGCATTTTGGTCACTTACAGTACTTATAGAGGAATCATTTGAAAAATTATTGGCATTTTGTTGATGATCGAGATGTAATTCAATATTTTTATCTTGATTACTTATAGTAAGTGTTGGTGAATCTTTTAAAGAATCATTTGGATTTTGTAGCTGACTGAGATACCTTTCGGTATCATTATTTCCAGATAATAACGATGAATCTTTTGAAAAGTCGTATTGATTTTGTTGCTGATTGTGATTCAATTCATTCTTATTATCTTGATTTTCGACTATAGATAATTCTTTTGTGGAATTTTCTGGGTCTTTTTGCTGATTTCGGTTCGAGTCATCGTTGGCTAAAGCATGAGGTAGCAATTTTTCGGAACTTGAAAAGTTTTCATAACTATTATCATTGGTACTAACCGTAGACTTTGATGCTATTTTGGCGATTGATTTTTGTTGCTGATTAAGACTCAATTCATTATTTTTATCGTGATTGTTTACAGTAACTATAGATAAATCTTGAGAAGGACCTTCTAAATTTTGTAGCTGGTTGAGATGCAATTCATTTTTACTATCTTGATTAGTATTATAAACTTCAGATGAATCATTTGAGGAATGTTTTGGATTTTGTTGCGAATTAAAATTAATTTTATCATTATTATCTTGACTATTTACAGTAACAACAGATGATTCATCTGAGGCACCTCCCGGATTTTGCTGCTGATTGAGATTCTTTCCATAATTATTGTCTTGATTTGTTACTATAGATAAATCTTTCGCAGAACTGTTCGGGTTTTGTCGCTGATTGAGATTCATTTCGTTACTTGTTGATGCAAGAGGCAGTAATTTTTTAAAACTATAGAGATTTTCATAACTATCGTTATTGATGTTAACTGTAGACTCAGGTACTAATTTAGTGCTACTTCTTTTTGATGCACCTGGGATTGAATTGCTATGAAGCTCACTGGTTTCTTTACTTACTAGGAGCTTATTAACATTCACATCGTTCAAAACAGCGTCGGGTATTTTAGGATTATCGGGTTTATTTTCATTAGTCAACTTATTAACATTAGTGTTTCCGTGAAATTGATCTGGAATAACGTTTTCTTGTTTATCTCCAGAAATAATATTTCCAACATGATTCACATTAGTGACATGGGGAGATATGTTGGGATCATTATATTTCGTAATATTAAAGTATTTTGCGATATCACTTGATTTAATAAATATTCGATTGCGATACTTTGTATCAAGGTCATTTAATTCATCAACATGCTTTATGGTTCCATCTGGAAGTATAATGGTATACTTTTTCTTATGAGGAGAAGGTGCAAGGATATTTCTAAAAATTGGTTGAGACAGAAAATGTAAATTACTTAAATTGTCACCTGAAAACAAAGGCATGATTAAGTTTGGAAATTAAAATTAGAAGTAGCTATGCCGGAATTTAAAATTAAATGTTAAATTATGCATTTATACATTGACGACTTTGCAGTTTCAATAGAGCTCCCGTGGTGACTGTCACTAATTAGCTGCAGAAATGCAATGTATTAAATCTACTTTTGGTTGAAAAGCAGGCAACAGCTTGTACAAGAAAATATCGAAGAAATAAGAAAAATCTCTTCTAAAAACAAAGTTATATTTTATCACATAACAAGAAGAACACTGGAACTGAATGACAGGGATTGCAATTAAACAAATGCGAAACTAAACCAGAATCGATCAAATAGTAGCGTAAATATTTACAATAACTTGAAATTGGATTTTTAGGGGCCACAATTTTTACCTAATCAAAACTGCCAAGACGTCGCTCGGTGCAAACCGGTACTATGTTCAAATTTAGAAGACAGTGGAATAGTTTTAATTTGTAAATTGAAAATACAGTTTTTCCAATTTAATCTTCTATTGTAAAAACACTATCACGAGGTTTGAGTATTGATATTATGCAGCAACAATTTTTGCTACCGTAAAAAAACCTTTTCTTTTATGCCTTTGAAATTCAAAAACAAAACTTAAAAGCGTTTAGAAACATTTTAAATTTAAAAAAAATCTTTATAATTGTTATTTTTAGTTCGATGGCAATTTGTACTAGTTTTAAATTTTAAGTATTTTCACGCCCATATCTCAGAAGAGCTATACAGAGGCGTAAGAAAAGCATCAACAACTTGTCGAAGACACTAAGTTCCACAGCGTGGTAGGTGGTAAGCCTATCGACTTTAAAATTATTTGTATATTTTAAGGTTTGAAAATATCTCATCGCTTATGCTTTAGTAAACTAAAACACTTACCTGTATCAAATATTTGATTCGGTTGATTTTTATTCAAAGGAACTGAAGTTACTGTAACGATGGGCGGGTTATGAAATTGTTGCTGTGTGTTTATGTTTTGATTTGAAATAGGCTTGTTAATGTTTTGGTTCGGTGATGTTTCTTTCAATATTTCACTTTCTTGTTTGAACGCTTTAGCTCGACCGATAAGAATTTCTAGATCGTTTGGAGGTATTGCTGGTATGTTGAATTTTATTTCATTAGTTTTTTCTAACCGTGGCCGATTATAAGTTATCAAAGGTATATTTTTAACATTAGCTGGATTCATTTGCTTTTTGTATTCGTTGAAGCTTGTCATTGGTAAATTTTTAACATTTGGTAAACTGGTTATCCTTTCATTTTGATAAACGTTTGCTAGTGGTATATTATTTGCATTAGGCAAAGTTATTATATTTTCATTTTGGTGATCACCAATCAATGGTTTATTTTTAAGGTTATGTAAATTAGTTATCTCTTCATTTGAGTTAACACCTGCTAGCGGCATATTATTAATATTTGCTAAATGAAATTGTTCATCATTATGATTTGGTGGAATACTGGCTTGTGGATTGTGATGGCTTAGCGGGATATCGTAGTACCCTTCAGGAGCAATAGGACTGCGCATATTTATTTCCTGGTTAGGTATATCTTGGATGTACCCTCCGTTTTGCACTGTTGGTAATGACACTGTAACAAAATACAAAGGTGGTAATCTACGCATTAACTAAACTTATTTTAATTAATGGATACATATCGTCCTCCAACGCAAGTAATTGAAAGGAACAAAACACATTTAGTGCAGTCAGATTAGTTTACAAACGACACTTCTACGTAATCTAAATTAAACGTAATTTTAACAACGAAATATGTTTATTGAAATCGTGTAAGTTGGTTCTAACTGAACACAATTATTCACGAATTGACATCTTTGAGTGCAGCCGTAAGATTTTTACTTGATTTTGTCAAAACGATATATCACGAGCTTATCACTAAGTTGTCATTAATAATGTATATTGAATAGTTATTTTTTGTTTAAAAAGTATCTTCACGCCCTTATCCCCGAAGAGGTAGGCAGAGGCACAACCAGGGTACCCACGACTAGCCGAAGATACTAAGTCCCACAATGTGATAGGTGGCAAGCCTATCGCCAACCGGGCACATATCCTATCCCGAGCAACATTTTTTTTTTAGAAAATTGGAAAAACCCAATTTTCTTTTGTTACCCGACCCGGGATTCGAACCCGGGACCTCATGCAGTCAAGTCCAACAACTAAACCGCTAGACCACAGAGGCGAATTTTGTTTAAATTACAGTATAGTATCTTGAGTCAGAATAAGAATCTAAATCATAGAGTTTGAGTTTTGCCACACACTACAGAACCATGCTTGTGTTTAGGCAATCCAAATATATAAATTTATTAATTACTAGTTTTTCCGGTGAACTTCGTTCTACCCATTTAGTTTATATGGAAAAAATCAAAATGTTGTTTTACCAAATTTCCTCGCTGTCAAACGAGATACAAAGAATCCTATGTCCTTTTGTTGGTTCTAAGCTACCTCTTCTTCAGTTTTCAGCTAAATCAATTCGGCCGCTCTCGTAACATTTATATATATTTTAACTGAATTATTTCATAGATTTGGGTCGTTTTAAACGCAAATTCGAACGGGAATTAAGCCTTACAAAAACTCACCCTCCTGCTACAGTATTATATATAAAAAGGAACTAATTTAAGTATAACCATAACATAAACCTCCAACTTAATTTTGCTTATAAATAGCCTCATAGGTTCTTAATCACTACGTAATACCCGCATATGATTTCAAAAAATCAAAATTTCGCTCGTAAATGCACTAACATTCTATACGGAAAAAATAGTGGCTCATTTGGCTCATAAAGAGGTTTGGATTGTCTTCATTTGCTACCTACCTACATTCGGGATAATTTCGTACTAAAAATTCAAACCCAATTTCGAATCCATTAAGTCCATACCAATTTATGGACCTGCCATGTAACCTTCCATACAATTTACAGGTCTTACACGCATGTTTTTGTTTATTGACTCATGTGAATATCACGCCAGGATAATTTCCTAATATTTGTCCCATTTTGTAATCTTGTATTTTTTTACAGAGGAGAAAATTGTATGGTATTGTAATAATTGTAAAAACATAGCCTAATTGTAGGCTATGTTTTTACAATTATTATCTACGGAATTTTTGTGTAATCAACAAATTTTTAGTTCCTTCAAAACAAAGTATCTTCACACCCATATCCCCAAGAAAGATTTGGTTCCTTTTGTCGATATTATCAAGAGTAGTAAATATAATATTGTTATCATAAATCTAAGTATGGTCTGGTTGACGGTGTTGGGTTCTGACTAGTAATGTCTGCTTAGTTGAACTTGAAGTCGGTTTTTTTAGCAGTCCTAATTCGTTTGTATTATTCGTCATTTGCTAGTTGTTCGCCAAAAATATTTCTTTGTGATCATTAACCACGCGGGCAACGCCGCAAGCAACAGCTACTGTACTATAAAATCGGCAGTAGTGCGGGCCGGAAACAAAGTTGTTTCCATTAGTAATACAAACTTTTTCGCTGTTATGAAAACCAACATTTTTATCCCAAACAAAAGCATGGCCACACAATTATTTTGTCTGTGATAAAAGTCGCCCTCGCGGCTAAAATGTTCACAAAATCTATTTACAAACTCGTAGATAACTAAAATTTAAATTTCTAAAAGAATAAACTTACCAACTATTTGTGCAAACAACAAAGAACAAGCAACAAATATTGAAAATTTCATTTTCGCCCGCTACACTGTCGCTGTGACAAGTTTTGAATGTTTCAATGGAAAGGCTGTTATTATAAATTCATATAGAACAAATAAAATGCGGGAAAGCTGTTCAAACAAGCTATTGTAAGACGAGCACAGTACGTTGCTTGGATTTTCTACATCTGTACTATTCTACTTTATTTAATTAACATTGCGTCACTTTTGAAAAATATTAGCTTAGTAAATAATAGGAGGCCCACAAAAACAAGTAGCCGCTAATTTCAAACTTATACATATTTAACCGTATCATAAACAAAAATTGGACGGGTGCTCGTGGTGGTCGATAAGACCGACAAATACCGACTACGTAATTTTTGTAAATCCTAGGACAGTGGTGGTGAATCTGCTTACTTTAGATGCATACTAACTTATTTTAGATGTAAACTATCTTTTTCAAATGAAGCAAAACAAAAGACATGTCCGATTGGCCCGGACTTGTTGATTTAAAAAAGAAAGGGCTTGGTTCGGTCAAAAAAACAGCACTTGAAAGATTGACAAAATAGATGTACCTATAATGCGACTGTGTATTGTACTAGACCTAGGTTGACGTTAAAACCAGGAGTACGTTATTTTAAATATCAAGACCGGGAAAATTGTATAAAAAGTTGGAAAAACAACACTTCAACTTTTTCCATATACCTAAACTGTTAGTAGCTGTTAATGTCAATCGATACGTTATTAGCCGAGTCGATTAGTTGACAATATTTATGAATTATACATTGCTTAATATATTTAATAAAATTAATTGATATGATTATTATCAAATAATTTAAGCACAATGAAACAGACTCTAATTATATCATCACCACGTCAGAAATTAACAATCCTTTCTACTAAAGATAGCTAATGGTGTTCACATGGTCCAACATAAATTTTAGTAAAATCCCACAAGTAGGTTTGAGTTTAAGTAAAATACAAATATAAAATAGACGAAAATTTATGCAATGTATAATATGACTCATAATCCACTATTCTAATCATGACCATATTATAAAAATTAAAGTAATGTAAATTAAAAACGGACACATACATACGGACACGTACATGACAATATCGTAACAGGAAAGAACAGTATTTCTTTGTATTTCGTGTTTCTGTAATAATATGTAACAAAAGTTTAAAATGTTTGGTCGGAAAGACCAAGCGCGTGTATCGATATTACAAAAATGTACGTGTGTATTGGCGAGTTAACATATAATAACACAAATATCGTGATGTTTCCTGATTAAGTCAATAGCACGAAACAAAAGACTTGTGGCATATTCTTCTTTCTGCTGCATTGCTAAAAATAAGGAGATTCTAAGCAATGATTGAGACAGATTCGTTACCGATTTCAGGAAAAAGTAGAGGTCTAATTAGATAAAAGATAGCATATTTTTAGCACTTTGCCCTACCATGATTTAAGCACATTTCTTAAACACGAAAACTTAACCATGTATATAATAACTAGGTATATTTTACATTTCCTTTAAGCAAGTATCTCTTTTTTGAGCTTGCTGAAAGAAGCCTCATTTCCTAAATGCTCAATTCCTAAGTTCGCACTTTGTTTAACCGATTCCATAAAGGTGGAGGGTACTGTTTTTGTTTTTTAACATTTAGTTTTTCTATGTATACTTTTGTGTGCAATAAAGAATTAAACAAATAATAATATCAATATAAATGAAAAGAAAGAAATGAAAAAGCCGGCATGAGTTGCGTCGTAAGTAGTTCAAATAGCAAAACATCGTCGGGGTGAAACAAAGCTTACGGGTTTTGTTGTACCTCCCTACATTATATTACATTATACAGGGTTACTTTGACAGAACCGGCCAAAGTTTTACTATTAGGCGTTAAGGACTTAAATGGTAACGCATTTTAAATATATTTGCTAAGTTGTAATATTTACGTTTGTAAAAATTCATATAACGCGAACTTGTCACGGTATGTCATACCTTGTCGAAATCATGATTTCACCAGCCTGCGAATGCGATTGTGATCTATGGGAACGAGTGTTAAGCATTTCACACACGGCAGCTATAATGTAAAAATATACATTACAGCACGATACATCTTATCACATCTTTAAATAGAAATCGTCAGGAGACCACACACGACAGCTATAATGTACATCTCCGTATCTAAAGGTGCAGAACGATACCAAAATATACATTTACATTCCGATACATCTCTATACATCTTTATTCTTTGTTTACGTTATAACCATGCATCTTGTATTTTGGGTTGGATAAATATTATTAATTGATTTTTTTAATTTTACTTCATAGATCGAAAGTGTTATAAATTTCGAATCGTTTTTCAAAACTAGTCTGGTACTTTAAATGTCACCCTGTATATGTATATTATACCTGTATAAAACTTTCTTTTCCTCTTTTTGAATATTTGTAAATAAACTCTTGCATATTTGATCCAGATTGGAGTATATACGATTAAGTAATAAGTTATTTAAAACCACAAGGACAAAGGCGTTAGCTTAAAATAAAATGATACAGCAGTCTGGCCTTGCACTAGTTTATAATTTAAATTGGTACTTACTTGCGTATTTACAGAACGTTCAAAGACACGGATACATACCTACAATACATAATATTAAATCCAAAATAAAAATATTCAATTTTCAATTTTCCTCCAAAAACTTGTATACATATTATTATGGCGAAACAAAACAGGAAAAACAGTGCGCTATGAATGAATTGGACTAACCGGAAGCCAAAAACCCCAAATGTATCCAGTTCCAAACAACACACGCCACTAAACTGTTTTATTAGCACCAATAATACACACACTACTAAAAGCTCAACGTACGTTTTGCTTCGTAACCATCACCAAAGCATCATCAGGAGAATTCGAATGCACTTCACGAAGGTCGAGCAGAAAACAAATATTAATTCAATTGAAAATATCTTAGCTCCTGCTTGACCAGTTTTAGTGAACATTAGGTCGACTCGAAACTCTAAAGTAAACAAACTACTCGTATATGATTGTGCTATTATCCATAATCAAAACACTTATACTTAAATATAATAAAAAAAATACATAGGTTGTCTGGTATAGAATGCAACTGAGTTTTATTTTTTAAATGTATTTTTTATGTTTTTTTTACAATTAAGAGTTATTGTGTGGTTTTCATATCTTCAATTATTACCAGTGATAATATTTTTCTTTTCTAAAATTATATGTTTAACATAAAAATATGGACATAAAACAAATTAATGAAAACGGTGTTCGTACAAATAAACCGTCAGGGGACAGTCTGTTTACTGAGAAATCTCCGCACAATGCGTGCCGCCCTCAAATGGTGGCCTGGCCCCTACACCAAGAATCCATAGACAGCCTCTAATGGTGTAGGTCGAAACTCTTCGCTTTAAGGTTGCTAAATTCTAAATCCCACACATCTTTTATCCTCGTGAGCCTAGTCTTAATATTTTATCAGTATCACAGAAAATCCCTTTAAACGATCTACTAGCACTGTCAAGCTTATTGGCGACCATATTTCTGCCCCTGAAGACAGACCTGTAAAGCTTCGCATGGCGATTTTCAAGAACTGACGCCGGTGTATAATTGTAGTAAGGTACTTCAAAACTCGGATGTCATATAGTAGATCAAACTCCTGGTGCATAATCTTGGCTATTTTATTAATCTGTGCATTTAATACTCGCCCTTGAAAGGATGAAAATAGGCCGAAAACACAGGACAATGGCACACATGACATATATCAACCGTACCATCCCTCACGACATATCTTCATTAGTTATTCGTCAAGACAACTTCGTCAGCAAGACATAAAGAAAATTTGATTTCCACAAAAACGTCACCGAATCGTAACCGAGCCACGGATGGTAGTGTATCACTATCAGGTCCATACAGACCCAGATGAAAATGGTAATGTCGTTCTTTGCTCTTCAATATATTTAGGCGATTCTGAATGTTAACGACCGATCAGTCCAATATCTACTGCCACGATATCACGATGCACTTTACACTCAAATTTAAGGAAGTATTCCTAAAGATTGTATTCTTGAAGGCTTCAAAGGTTTTTGGCATTAATGAAGTCTGTTAGATTTCGGAGGAATATACAATCTTTTCACACTAAGCGTAGAAGATACACACGTTGTTATTATTATTATTAACTTGTTATTGTACATAACAGAAATCACAAAACGGACTTTTAAGTAAATAAAACAGTAGAAAAAGGACGAGCTTATTTCTAATGAATACTTTTTTAGTCGATCTATTTTAATTTTTTTCCCCGTGTTGGTCTGGGCTCCATCAAAATATACCATCTGTCTTACTGCCAGGCAGCTCGTAAAAGACGAGCATAGGCTTACCGTCACTAACGCCGTGACATCTGACTAGGTGGTAGAGTTTCGCAGCGACTCGCCTGGATTGGTACCACCGCCTTGCTTATTTCTGCCGCCATAACATAATGACGTGTTCCAGTTCGGAGGGTATGGTGGCCGTTTAACTTACTTTTGCTCGAGGCCTAACATCCCGGCCTCAGATTGGCAACGCACCATTACGACCTTTGGTGTCTCTAGACAGCGTGAATTTCTTACCGTCAGAAAATCCATCTGCTTCTTTGCCTTCCAATATCATACGTCAACAACACGTACACGTGGCACGTTAACGGCAAGCGCTGACATTGTGGCGGCAGGAATAGGTAAGGCGATGGTACCAATTCTCTCCGACTCTCTACCATCCAGAAATTAATCAAATAAGAAGTCATTTTTAAGCTTAGTTTGAAAACTAGAAATATGATAATTTTTTCATTCTTAACTACGAAAATTTGACAGAAATTTAAAGTTTTCTTGTTTGTGATGTTTATTAACTTCCTCCATTTCCTTTCCATTTCCTTCATTAGTGGCACCAAGTTTACAAGAATCGGTGTAATCCTGAATTCTTCCAGGATAAAATTAGGTACCATTTCAATATTAACGTTTAACATTTTTACCATTATTAGTTGATTTTTTTTTCTTTTTTGTATATATTGAGTTCGATAGCGTATTTCTATTTCGTAACTTAGCTAATTCGCTAACTTATTTTGTCTATATATTCAACAAACAGACGAACGAAAGACATACATACACGCATATATTCACGCCAAGTTCCTTATGAGGTAGGCAGAGAGTATCAAGTACCAAATCTCATGATGTTTGCAGACCTGCCTGGCTTCTTCCACATTCATTACCCTTTTTAAACAAACGCGCCGATTTCAGAGACTCTTAACACCACCCTTGGATAACACCCGAGCGATTTGATCTTGGAATATCAATCTAGGTCTTAAATTATATAATAAGAAGTATTTACATACTGTAGTTAACATAAATCAACCATTATATTATTACATTTAATGTAAATTACATACATACATATCTTCACGCCAAGTCCCTTACGGGGTAGGTAGAGAGTATCGAGTGCCAGACCTCACGATCCTGACTAATATTCTGAATAATATTGAACATAATTGGAGTGGAACAAATTGGCACATCGCTTATGCACTTGACTTGTTCACAGAATGGTTGAACATTTTTTATGGGATAAAATAGCGAACAAAGCATACGGCTCCGATGTTATACGTGCGACGCTATCTCTGGGCCGGGGTGTTAGGTCTATTGTTCAAGTCTACCAGCTATCCCACCTTCCAGACCGAAACCCGACAGCATCAATCGACACGAATCCTTGATATAAACCAACAGTGGTCTTGTTGATAATGACTCATGTACTAGTACTAGTCATAGGCTACCTCGTTGATCGAGTGGCTTGCGTACACGCCTAACCGCGAGGTTAGGGTTCGATTCCCGACGGGGAAGGCATTTGAGTGACGAACATTTAGATGTCTGCATTTCCGGGTCTAGGTGTTTATTAAATTTTTAGCTACCTAATTAAGCATTTCTATGCATTATAATCGTTGACTCACACCAATAAAACAAGAATATAATTTGCTTACTTTATGGTGAAATGCAATTTGTGAGACTTGTACTTGGATATTTATTTATTTTTTTACCTTTATCCGCATCTTTCAGACTGAGAACTCATGGCGCGGTTTCTACCCGCGCCCGCGGCGGTTGCGGGCCCGCAGATCCCGTAGAATGTAGATATATATACAAAAGCTAAGTTCACATTTCACGACGCGATTTTTACCCGCAGAGCTTGCGATTGTTTGCGGTTCCCGTGAGCGGTCGTCTGCCCGTTAACCGTGCGGGCGGCGATCTCCTCCCACCGCCACGGCGGGTTGCGACCGCGTGCTCTGCGGTCTCTTGGCGGGTGACCATTTTATACTATTTTTACTAATTATTTAACCGCAACCGCCGGCCGCACGATAATCAACCGCCAAGTTTGCGGGCGATAATTTCAACCGCGGCGGCTGCGGGACCCCAAAAATTACCCGTCTCGTGAGTTTTGAAATAAATAGCAGAACCGCGACCGCTTTGGGCGTGATTAAAAATCGCTCAATTAAATCGTAGACGGTCTATTTATACAATTCAATAATATTGACAGCCGTAGTTTTCGGTGATTAGGTAGATTCCATTTTTTTGCTCTTTAGCTATACAAGTCTAAAAAAGATTATGTTCATACGCAAGCTACTTGTTCAACTTGCCACATCATATTGTTAGAACCATTTGGAGACTTTTAACACAGATTAAAACAGGTGTTTGCTAACTTACTTTCGTGTGTTTTACCTCTAACACATTATCAAGTATATAATAAAGGTATATTAATCACCCCGATAATAAGACAGTGATTGTGATTCTGCTGTTTACAACTAAATTTATTTCAGATGCATGCTATCTTTTTTAAATGAAACAAAAATAAAAGAGATGGAACGTTTTAGATATGTAAGATTGGTCCGATTGTGATGTCTTTAATTAACGTTTCCCGAGTGATAGATTATACGTCTGTAGAAATGTTGTGTACCTACAGACTAATCTGACACCACTAAAAATGTATCGTCTCTTTTTACTACTTTCGTTAATAGAAGATAGCGATAACTTAAAAATGGTGTAGTGAGTGCGCACCGTTGTCTACACAAACAAAATATCGTTTCAAGGTTAAACGCTAGTTTCGCGGTAATAATTTTGCAGACACAATTTTACTATATAAAATAAAGCAAGCTTCGTAAAAATAATGTTACCGCATGTAAAAAGTGACATCTATACATAAAACTTTAATTCACGTAGTGAATGTTACTTCAACATTTGCATTTTTTATTTTTTTTTGCAAATAGTGCCATATATGTTTTACAGATGGCGTAATAATAAAGTTTAAATTGAGTCAATAGTTTTTCCTGTCTACAGAAAATGAAACAGCTTACTTTAAATTTGACTCTACATGAAATACAAAAGTAAACAGCGGACACGCAATGACATAGTCAGCTCTATGCAATCATACAGTCCACTAACACAAGTTAAATTTGAAATCAAAACTTTGATTCAGAAGTTATTCGCAAGTGCACCTACCGAATATTTGTTATCCAACATGGCCTCTAGTGTCGTTAATTTATATTTATTAGCACTTTTAGTGATTGTTACAGGTGAGTGATTTTTGCTTCATTTTATGACGAGGTGTGAAATATTTATTTACTTACGTTTAAGTCTGACATAATATTTTTTATGAATATTAACGTCATTTTTAAACTAGCTGTTCCGGCGAACTTCGTTCCACCCGTTCAGTTTGTATGGAAAAAATAGTTTTTCCCCATTTTTCCTTCAATTTTCTCGGTTTTTTTCTCGTTATGAGAACCTTCTTCTGACAAAAACTAATACAACAAAAAAATAATTAGCCAAATCGGTAGAGTCGTTCGAAAGTTATGCGCTTACCAACACATTTAGCAATTCATTTTTATATTATTGATGACTGATACCATCTATACAATCCCAAGTGCTATAAATATGTATTTGAAATTTAAATACAAATTACATAATTAATATGAAGATTGTAGTTACAGGTTTTGTTGATATTACATTTAGAGTCAGTTTTAATATAACTAAGCGCAGAAAAACTGCAAAAACCAACTCCAACTAGGTAGGTATTTCATTGAGTACCACGTCGCGATTTAATAATTATTTTTTCGAAAGATAGCAAATGGTTCTGAAATGGTCCCACATAAATTTTATCAACATCCTACAAGTAGTTTTGGAGTTACACTTACATACTTGTTGGCTGTATTTCTCAGACAGGGAAAGCTGAAAACCAGTGATTAGGTAAATCAAGCCTCAACAAATACTGAGCTTTTCCTTGGCGGACTCATGCTACCACGCTCTGTCTCTAGAGTTAGATGTTTAGGTGTTTTTTTTATTAGTGATGTGTGGTTAGTTTAAGTCTGTACAAAAAATCTTTCTTTCTTTAATAGTGCATAAATTCACCTATGTGGACGACCTCATCTATTAAACCTGGAAAGGGATAAATACCTATTGTGACCGTGAATTCTATTATTAGTTTTAAAGACTAACACGCCGTCTGTGTGGATAGGTACCTGCTAATAAACGCCCCTCTATTAAAAAGCTTCTCTAGTCTACCTAAACTTCGAAAATAGCTTCATCATGTGAACAGTCAGGCGAGTGGTAGGCTCGCTTCACGTGGGACTCACGATCAATTTGGACAATTGAAATTAAATTATTGGTACCACCGCCTTATCTATTCCTGCCGCCAGAACGTCAGCATTTACCGCTGTCGTGTTCCGATCCGGATGTTAAAGCAGCCGGTACATTTACTTTTGCTCGAGGCCTAACATCCCGGCTACAGGTTGGCAACGCGCCTTTGGTGTTTCTAGGCAGCGTAAATTTCTTACCACCAGGAAATGCGTCTGCTTGTTTGCTTACCAATACCGACTCCGACTGTACAATTTTTTTAATTCCGTTCGAAATGTCGGAAAATCGATTATCATAAAAAATGGAAGTACCTGCATGGTAAACTTACTAGTTTACTCAATAAAAAGTTTTATTAATTTAAAAAAGAGGAAATCTGCATAGCTATGTATGTTTACATCGAGTATGCAGGCAGGCAAGGGTAGGCAGAGAGTATCTAGTGTAAAGTGTCACAATCCTTCTAAACCTCCCAAAACTTCCTTCAGTTCCTACTTTTTTCATAAAAAGACGCCGGCTTCTGAAACTTGATATCACCCTCAGCCAATCAGTAGGGTTACTCTCGAAGCTCGATTCATTCATTATTGGAAATTGGAATCGAATATGTCATTTTAGGTACTCTTGAACACAATACTGGCGAATTATTACCATTTAGTTAATAGTAAATAGTAAATTATTTTATCCTATTCGTTGAATTTATTTGTAACTAAATGTTAATAATCCCCTAATTCTGTGTTCACAAGTACCTAAAGTGACATATACGATTCCAATTTCCAATTCGCATGATATCGAGATTCAAGAGTAACCCTACTGATCGCGATCGAAGATTTGATCGTGGAATATTAACCTAAGTATTCCGGAGTACTTACATCCATCCACATTCAGATTTTACATTTGTTTGTACACTTTACACAACCCCACTTTCTTACAATCCCACTTTCTTTCTCATCTTTATGACGTAATGAATAATGTCACTAGGTACCATTTTCCGGTCCGGAGACTAAGATAATCAGTAGGCTCTTACAATTAGTCTAAAAATCCCACAGCAACTGTGTTTATAGACCATGATTGTCTCATAGCTTCAAGAGAGTTGTGTGCTTGTTCTTATAACATTGTTTGTAAACCGTTTTAAAAAAAAGTATCTTCACGCCCATATCCCCGAAGAAGTAGGCAGAGGCACAAACCAGGGCACCC
>NJDC01005718.1:226963-255440 GCA_002245475.1 Calephelis virginiensis | reverse complement strand
ATCCTAATCGTTAGAAGACGAAAAATAAATCAATAAGTTAAAAACATTTACAAAAACAAATCTTTTTTATTTTATATACTTAAATACAAAATTTTATATTTACTAGTAGTCGCCCATTGGTCGAAATTCGACCAATTTAATATCCAAATTATAATATCTTGTTGATAAGAACGCCATCTTTATTTTTCAAGACCAACTACCTACCTACCTACTTTGTTTTCTGAATAGTTAGTGCGCCATCTGTGATTTTTTATCGTCAACATCAATATATTTGTTTGTGTGTGTCAAATGCATGGTAGTGTGGTCAACGTTTTATTTATTGATTTATAAGCATTATTATTGAAAAATATTAGCGTTCTGCACTTCTCCTACACATAAAATATTAGTGTGCCAAATTTCATACTCTTCCGTTCGCGCAATTTTCGTAAAAAGGGGTCCAAAGTTTTGGCATTATGTATTAATATATACCTAGATTACTTAAAATAGAACTTTCAAAAGCAATAAAGAACTCACTTCTAGAAGTGCTGTGTAGTACCTTGACCGGATAAAGATCCACCGCCTTACCTATTTTTGCCACCTATATGAAAAATGTCTGTCATATTGGCGGCAAACATGTCATGTTCCGTTCCAGAGCATAAAAATCGTGTACTGGATCCATGGTGTGTAAAGATCACGGTTGTATCTTACCATCAGGATAGCCATGTGTTTTTTTTTAAAAAAAGCATCTTCACGCTCATGTCCCCGAAGACGTAGGCAGAGGCACAACCAGGGCACCCACGACTAGCCGAAGACACTTAGTCCCACAATGGCAAGCCTATCGCCAACCGGGCACATTTCCAATCCCGAACATTTTTTTTATTAGAAAATTGGAAAAACCCAATTTTCTTTTTGTTGCCCGACCTGAGATTCGAACCCGGAACCTCATGTAGTCAAGTCCACAACTGAAACGCTAGTAAAGTAAAGTAAAGTATCTTTACGCCCATATCCCCTAAGAAATAGGCAGAGGCACAACCAAGTCACGTCTAGCCGAAGACACCAAGTCCCACAAGTGCTTCTTTTCTGTCTTATCCCATATTTTTTGTTACAGCTCCATTTGCATGCACTGGTGAAAACGAAGAATTTGACGCATGTCCTCCATATTATCCACCAGAAGATTGCACCTACGCCTCATTTTCCTATGCTGACTCCCCGTTCCTTTTTCTAACACTTAGGTATTGCAGCCCGACATGCAGATGTAAGCCCAATCATTTGAGAAATAACGGTGCTTGTGTACCAAAAAACCAATGTCGTAAGTTTTTTTTTACTTAAACTAGCGTCCAGGCGAATTTAGTGTCACCCTCCCTGTACAATATGTTACATAAATTAATTTTTCAACTATTTCAAAACCTTTTTAATTCTCTGTTTACCGGTTTCTCTGTCAAGAAACGTGTGAATAAAAGTTTACCCCTAAATATAAAATCAAAACTATATGTTACAAGAATTTAAGAAATGGGAGATTATTGAATTAAAGAAACATTCAAATCTGTTTATCCGCTTTTTCGTTAGTGTAGCAGAGTCACGTTTTTCATACAATTGAGACAAGTTTTTGAAGTAATACTTCTTTTGGCGCGTTAGGAAAAAATGATGAGGGTAAATTTTTACGATGCGCGCGCACACCGTCACGAAAAACCGACATGATGAAGTTAGCTATAGATAACATTTTAGTTTTTAAAAAGATTTTTAAAAAGATTTTGACCGCCTCGTTGGTCGAGTGGCTAGCGTACTCGCCTAACTACATCGACCAACCGCGAGGCTCGGGTTCGATTCCCGAAGGGGGCAGGCATTTTAGATGTGTGCATTTCCGGGTCTGGGTGTTTATTAAATTTATTCTGGTATCTATTTAAGTATTTCTATGTACTAGTATCGTTGACTAACACCCATAACACAAGCATATGATTTGCTTACTTTGGGGTTAGATTCAATTTGTGTGATTTGTCCAGGGATATTTATTTATTTATTTATTTTTATCTTATTACGCCGAAGAAGTATAACTTCTAACGCGTGTACATAAGTATACACACACACACTTTTTTTGAAGAAGAATCTTATGTTTGACCTCGCGTTTTTAACTTTATGAATATTAAAGTTCATCAAAATTGGTCTAGCGGCTTAGCCGTGAAAGCGTCACACTAAACTTTCATATTTGTAATGTTGGTCGAGTGGCTAGCGTACACGGTTATTGCATCAACCAACTGCGAGGCTCAGGTTCTATACCCGACGGGGGCAGGCATTTGTGTGATGAATATTTATATGTCTACATTTCCGGGTTAGGGTGTTTATTAAATTTATTCTGGTATACCTATATGTTATAATAGTTGACACCCATGGCACACGAATATAATTTGCATACTTTGTGGTTAGATTCAACTTGTGTAACTTGTGGATATTTATATTTATTTGGTACTATTATTAAACTATTTACAAAATAGTAGGACTACTAAAAATATATTTTAAAATTAGGTTTTATTTTTCAGCTAAGGTGAAACAGACAACAGGGCTAGAACAGTTGTTGCCACTACATAACTGATGATGTCCAAAATTTAGGATTAACTAGACTTTAAGTGTTGGTAATGTGTAGTGTATATAATAAGCTTATTAAGCACAAAAATTTATCACAACATTTAGTAGTTACAGTAATATAGAAATTGAGAAACTAATGATTGAACATAAATTATAAATCATTGGTAAACCTGTTTATATTTAACCCTAAACAGAAAAAATCTGTGTGTGTGTCAGTGGCATCATGAGTTTTGAACAGATGGACTGATTTCGATGCTGAGTTTTGTTTTAAAGCTGACATGATTTAGATGGTTCTTAGCTAAATTGCTAAATTGCTAAAATTGGTTTAGTTGTAGGTTATTGACATTTTTAATTATAATTTTCTTTTTTCTACATAAGAAGCTCTACTGAGCATCTTTTTCGACATTACAATCTAGTCTACAGACTAATGAGTATTTCTATTTTCTCTTAATATTCTAAGCAACAGTCTAAGTATAAGTCCATCAACTTTTACTTAGTGTTTCTAAACTTAAGTTTCATTTGTATCTTGAACTTAAAATACTGTTGATTTTAGCACTAGCATTATGTGAACACACTACACTAGTTTATCCTTTTCAGCCTTCTCGTTGTATTTATGATATAACGTGTTATAATCATTAGCGAATCGACGTTTTTCCTGTGATAATTTTAAATTATTTCAAAGTAAAAGTATCTTCACAAGGCATAACCAAGGCACCAACGTCAAGCCCCACAATGTGATAGGTGGCAAGCCTATCGCCAACCCGGATCTCGGGCAGCGTTATTTTTATTAGAAAATTGAAATATACATTTTCTAATTTTTTTTGTTGCCCGACCCAGGGATCGCATCCGGGACCTCAATAAGCCAAGTCCGATGACGGACCGATAGACCGCAATTATTTCAAGTAAGTGATAAATGTATTTTAAATTAAAAATACATGCATAAGCACAGAAAATGGTTTGCTTTATTAGGTAGGTACCACAACCTCGGAATAAGTAGATATCCACTCGCGTACAACGCATTGAGGTCGTATTTTTTTTAATGATAATGGAAGACAAACAAACAAACAGATTTCCTAATGGTAAGAAATTCACGCCACCTAGAGACACCAAAGGTAATAATGGTACGTTGTCAACCTGAGGCCGGAATGTTCGGCCTCGAGCAAAAGTAAGTTTACCGGCTACTATACCCTCCGAAACACCTAGTAGAATGTCACGATCTTAGTGACATGATAGATCTTGCCAAACATGTGTGAAAGTAAAAACGCATTTAAAAATTAATTTTTGGAATGGCTGAATTTTTGAGAAATAACATTCCTTAACTCAACCAACTCGTTGATAGATATCTAAAGTTATAAGGGGTAACCAAGGTAAAATACTCAAATAACCAATTATGCGCAAGTTGTTCTTACAAGAGTAGAAAATGTGAAATGTGGGTGAATCCGGGATTAACAGCCATAGTGCACCTACCTATATCAAACTAAAAAGCATTTATATATACAGCAAAAATCAAATCAACTCTACTTAGAAAAACATGTCCAAAACACCGCGTCGAATTTTCTTATTTTATTGTTTTCTATGGCTGTTTAAATTTCGAATGCAGGAGGTAGGTTTCACTATGATATCATTTAAATTGTAATAGATATAATATAATGGTAGATTGTTTTAGTTATTGAGTTTTGTTCTAAACAATGAGTACGAGCGAAATGTATGGAAGATATACAGGAAACGATCGCAGCGCACGCTGCGGCAGAAATGTGCAACAAAAGGGGTTAGTGATATAATAATCAAACGTTGTGCTGAAAATTGGTCATTATTTTAGTTGTGTTATACTCTTAAAACACCAGACTATGTGAATTATAATGTAGACAGTCAGTGTAAATTTGATGTTTTACCTAAAGCAAAGACAATATATATTTACTAATCTCTGCCTAAAGCAACCTGAAATATATCAAAGAATCAAACGGGTGGCTGCTCTTAAAAGGTAAAGTTAAGTAAGTGATGTTGGACACAACCTTAAATTACAATGTTAATATAAAAATATTATAGCATACTAACTTATTATGGTATCATTGTTTAATGTTGATGATGAATCGCCAAAGTATCTAAAATCTGACAACAAAATATTGTAACATTTCATAGCAGGCAAAATATCAGACGCGCAAACAATTCGAAGTTATCTTCCCATGATACGTACTACCCTAAACTATATCGGAAGCGAAAGTTTATCGGGTCACATATACTAGCAAGATATACAAGCATGATTAAACGAAGAACCACAGTAGCTGCTGCAGCAGATATAAAACAACCAATGAAATAATAATGGAAATAGGAAATCAAACTCAACCTCATCTGGTTAATCAAGAATTTCAAGTCGAAAGAAGAAAGATATTTATTTATAATATCTTTATTTACGCTGGTAACAGTGACGCTAAAATTAAAGTATATATTCAAACAACTTGAAGAATTGTAACAAATAATCCCCGAAAAGCTGTTGAACTGACAAAAATCGTTTTAAGACCACTTTTAAGTTATTTTGCTTATTGAAAGCCTAACTGTCTGCTGAAACAACAAAACGAGAATTTGCTAATATAACTTTCATCAACAATACATGAATATGAACTGCTACTATATTTAGTAAATTCGAATTTTTAATAACAAAATTAACTACGAGGAAAATGTAGTTTCAATTAATTCTATATATGGACTGGCTTCTATATTTTTATTAAAAATAAAGACTGGATAAACATTTTCAGAATTTATTTAATTCTTATTTTTAATTATTTTATTATATATAATAAAAAAATTAAAATATATATAATTAAATAATAGTTCAAGCTTATTTCATGTCAAACTCAGTTCCTGAAATCACTTTCATTTTCCCATTAATTGTTTTTCACAAATATCTCTAAAAACACTTTTTATAGTATTTCTATTACACTTCATTTTACAAAAAATATGATGCAGTTATCATTTACTATTTGACATGGGGAGTATTTTAAGTTGCATTTACATGGTGGCGTTATTGTCCTTCCTTCCCAATACTACCAAAATAACACATATAGCACTAAGAGATACCGGATTTTTTTTTGGTAGAGATTTGAATCAGGATAACTTGTTTTGCAATTTGATGGAGGCAGACAATAAGTTCATCACAAACTTTTACATCTGTGTTTGTTTCCGTCACTTGAAACAGCCTTAATTTTTGAGAGTGACAAGGTGCTTGCAAAGTGCCACTTCTTCTTTTCAATAATATTTCGTTCAAAACAATAATTACTTGACTAACCGTCAAATTTACTTAATGTACGCATCTTAACATAGCAAGTGCTGTAGGTATATTAAGTACCTAAAAGTAGACTAAAACCACTATATTTTAAAGTGCAGCGCTGATATTGAATACTACTATCGTTTCCAGCTACAATAGCCTGTTCTGAGAATGAATATTTTGAATCATTTCCACATTCTCTAATAAAAATTGTACCAATGCAATCCCTTCGGGTCAGCAATGTATCAGATTCATTGAAGAACATGGTCCACAGTTAAAACTTGTCGTCAAGCGTGTCGCTATGATAATCACTTCGGAGTAATGCCATAAATACAGAGCTGACCCAAGTGTAGAGCAAAAGAAGCGATCGCTCTAAGCGCCAGTTAACCATAAAGCACCATAAAGCAATTTTAACATTAAATTCATTTTTAGTAGCTCCTTTTACATCTTTTAACAGCATTTCTAGTTGTACTATATCTATATATATCAGATTTTAGTTTTAGGCAACTAGTTTAAATGACATCATTTACAACAGATTGTATGATGTAAATAATTAAGTACAATAAATTAGTTTAAAAAATTGTAACAAAGCCAAGTTTTTATTTTATCTTTTTTCCCTCTGTGACAGGAACGTAAAACTACTTGACATATTTCTTCACGATTGGTTGAGTAGATTTGACAGACAAAATTAAAAATGACGTGTTCGTCTATTTTTAGTCGCCTGTGCCTGTTTAAATATATTTAATAAAGGTATAGAATTCACTCTCCTATACTTTTAACAATTGTATAAATAATGTACATACTTATAATTTGTAATCATTAAATGGGTTGTAGACGGTTGTAAACAGTGGTTTGCGTCCGTAGTCCAAATTTGATAGACAAGTAAATAATATATAAATAATATTACTGGACTAGTTACACACATTGAATATAATCCCAAAGTAAGCAAATATATGCTTGTGTTATGGGTGTTAGTCAATGATTTTAATATATAGAAATACTTTAATAGATACCAGAATAGATTTAATAGACACGCAGATCCGGAAATACAGAAATCTTAAATGTCTATCACACAAATGCCTGTCCCTTTCGAGAATCGAACCCGAGCCTCGCGGTTGATTGATATAGTTAAGCGTATACGCTAGCTACTCGATCAAAACTCGCTGGATGGAATGGATGAAATTATTAGATGGAATAATTGTTGGAGTGCGTATTTGCAACCGTCTGGAACATCTTTAATATTTACAACTTTATGAGATCGTGTCCGTATTTAAGGAGGTATCGTAAGAAGCTATACTTATTCGTAGAAAAAAAGCGACCGAAATGACGTCTCGTTTTTTATACTACTTTATCATAGCGATTCTGCTAACATCATATATAACAGGTAAATACGTGCCTTATTTATTTATATTTTAAGCTATATTTAACTTAATAAAATAAGAAGCAGATAAATTTACTCTAAAAAAATACTCGCCGCCTTAAGACTTCCAATTAGTTTATTATTTGTTGTTTGTTGCTAATCTGTTTTAAATTGTAAACCTATTGCATAGTTTGACAAGTTTACCAGCACCTCTACTCTACATCCCGGAACATAACAATAATGAGTATTGAAGTTATGGCAATAGATAATGCGGTAGTGTCAATCTGACATATGCAATTACTTATTAGCATTCACAAACAACTTGCAAAAATATTCTACACAAAGAATTTTCCGAGACAGTTAATGTGTCTGTCAGGAGGTTCAACTAACTTTTGCACAAGGCTTAACAACAACAACCTGACGTCGGCGACGCATCATCACCGTATTTGATGTATATATGCATATATAGGCAGCGGGAATTTCTTAGCATCAGGAAATACATTTGCTTGTTTGCCTAAAACCGATATCGTTGGCCGCCGTGTTAGCAAGTTCATCTGATCCTAGCAGCTATCGACCTATCTCGGTTCTGCCTATCCTAATGATTGTGAGGATAGGCAATCCTGATAAAAAATGTGAATTCTGAGAGGAGTCGATGAAAATACATGGCATATTTCGTGATTTGACCAAAGCATTTGATTATGTTAACCATGGTACTCTGGTAAGGAAACTGCGCCTTTATAATACTTGTGTTATGAATAATGCAGCCGATCTTTTTGTTTCTTACTTGAATAGAGAATGGAGAATTCCGAAGGTTAAAATTGGTATTAAGTTGACAGGCGCTGCTATTACTATGGGTGTCCCTCAGGGATTTATTCTTTGACCTTTTTGTTCTAAATATTTTTTAACTTAAATTAGACGACGGAATGTATTACATTTTCTATACCCTCAGGGATTTATTCTTTGACCTTTTTGTTCTAAATATTTTTTAACTTAAATTAGACGACGGAATGTATTACATTTTCTATACCTAATGTTATTCCGGTACCAATATACAACATAATAGCAATAAGCTGGACCTAAGTAGTAGATTCGTTATCAGATATTCCTATAGATAAGAAGTTACAATGTGACCCATGTTACCCCATATTGTAATATAAAAAATTATGCTATTTTTCACAAACAGCCTGAAAACCTCAAAAAATCTCTAGTCGACGTTCAACCGACGTTTTCCAATCATAAAAAAAAACGAACAATAGCCTAGTTGTCATCAAAAAATTGTGACATCTATCCAGAAATGGGTGTTTTTACGTTATCCGTTTACACACTCATTACCACAAATTATAACGTAATGTTTTTCAAATGTGGCCTCCAGCTCTATGTATAAGTTTGTTGACTACAACATTACAAATTAATAAATTAACATCTACAAATGCGAAGAAAAAATCTGTAGGTACATGTAAAAAAATATAATACAATGATCTACCAAATAATTAAGCAAATTAAACCAAAATATTTTTAATATTTTTCTATTTTTGAAGAAATATTTGGCACAATATTGACTAATTTTCAAAGTTGAAAAGAATGAAACGTATCTGAAAATTTAGGCAATATTTTATAGGAATCTATCAAGAACGAGTAGTTACGTTCGAATTATGAGTTAAGTCATGGTAGCATAGTACAGTAGTACTGTTTAAATTATGCTCTTCGGCTATATTCGTCAAGCTTCGAAAATCCGAATGTATTTGAAAGATGTCTTTATAGAGTTGTTGTTACACATAATTCATTAATTCGCTTAAATTTAGATTAGGTCGGCCAGTTTAAAAATAAATTATAAAACGTAAAAAGAGTAAAAAGTGTGAAGCCGAAGCGCATAATTTAAATAGTAGTACTACACATAGTTACCACCTGGTAGGATAGGTTGATTAACAAACTTATTGTAACATAACTTTTGTTCTCAGCTACAACTGACTGTCCTGAGAATGAATATTTCGACGACTGTCCCAGCCAATTCTGTAATGAAAGTTGCAGTAATACATCACCCCAGAAATGTATTAAGTTTGTAGGAGGACACGGACCTGTGAACATTTGTAAGCCGGGATGTCGCTGCAATGGTGACTTATACAGAAATAGTGATAATGTGTGTGTTTCTCGGGACCAATGTTGTAAGTACTACTTTTAGAGTAAAATAAATCAGCTCTGAACTGGTTCAAATATTCCGACAAAATTGAGTCAGAGTTGTCGCTCAAGTCAGACATTCGCAGCCCACGGTTCGATTTAAAAATTTTGAAATATGGACTGAACCAAATTGTACAAAATGCCACCAAAATTGACTAATTTCACTCAATATCAACACGAAATTCAATAATTATGAAAAACTTCGACCATCTTCCCTCTCGATGGCGCCAAAGCTCTCATCAGTTTGGCGCAACATTTATATAAAAAAACAAAAGTAATAAATTATTTACGTAAAGTATTATATTATTTACTAAATATAAAAAAAGTATTTGCTTTGTTTTTTATTCACTTAAATCATATGACACTAGTTGCCTTAAATCTGAATACCTTTAGACTTACTTTTAAATTAAACGGGTTATACCTTTTCACCATGTGTCTGTCAAGTGTCTTGTGCCACTTGAGCCAAACTTCATACAAAATTAGGGTTTGATATATGTCTATAGAAGATCCGCCTCTTATTACGTATTACGTAGTATTTATATAGGTAGGTACTCTTTGACTCTCATATTATATTAACTAAAAAAGTGCAGCTCTTTGACTTTTTTTTTGTTACAGAGTAAGGAAAAAACGCAACAGATAACTGAGATAAAATCAATGTTTTTACATAAAATATCGCAGATTTTGTAGTTGAAAAATATTCTTAAATAAAACAATGTTACACAAAAAATGTATTTTTAATCTTAAGAAATTACCAACACTTTTATTTCTGTTTTAAAAAATTGAAATTGTCGATTATTGAATAATGTTGACGACGAAGTAACGTTTTTAGTGGTAACAGCGGTCTATAATCTGATCGCGATTCACGCCAAATGTACTAAACCGATCGTAATGAGAGTTTTTTATTCGCCTAAATCATATGACACTAGTTGCCTTATATCTGAACGCCTTTAGACTTACTTTCAAATTATACGGATTATACCTTTTCACCATGTTATGTCAAGTGACATGTATCATTTTAAGTAAACTTTATACAAAACTCGGGTTTGCTATGTATCAATGGAAGTCCTGCCTCTTATTGCGTAGTATTTATATACTCTTTGAGCATTACTTTCGTAGTTTAGATGTTATCATGTTACACCAAGAACGAAAATATATAAACAACAAAAAGCAAGCTTACCTCTATCAAAAGATACACATATCATACAGGCTACAGCTAACTTAAGACCGAGAAAAAGTACACTAATAAAAAGTAATAGGTAGACATTGTACAAACGAATTATCCAGAGATATAAAAAAAAAATAAAACTTTAAACTCTCAATACAAATAATTATTTACCTATTGTTTTTAGACGGATTTCCTGGTGGTAAGAAATTCACGCCACCTAGAGATATCAAAGGTCATAATGGAGCGTTGCCAACCTGAGACAGGGATGTCAAGCCTCGAGCATAAAAAAAGTTAACCAGCGATTTTATCCTCGGAACCGGAACACGACAAGCCCTGACGTTATGGCGGCAGGATAAGGTAAGGCTGTGGAACCAATCCGGGCGAGTCGCTGCGAAACTCTACCGCCTAGTAATATTGTAATACTACTTACAAACAACAAAAGGCTGAAAATATTATTTAAATACCATATCTACTAGTAGTTCAGTAATACCAGTACCACCATTTATGATAAGAAATGTGTTTTTATATCATGGACCTGACAAAAAAGAGAAAGTGTGCACTTCAAAAATGAAAAAGGGTTTGCTCCGCTGGTTCGGTCATGTGGAAAGAATGACAGATGAAAGAATGAATAAGCAGATCCTATTAATATTATAAATGCGAAAGTTTGTAAGTATGGATGTATGGATGTTTGTTACTCTTTCACGCTCGAATGGCTGCACGGATTTGTCTGAAATTTGGAAGACAGATAGATTGTGACCTGGATTAACATATAGGCTATTTTTAATCCCGATCGCACACCGGGTTTCTGTGAAAACGCGGGCGAAGCCGCAGGTAGCAGCTAGTATACAATATAAATGTGCATGGATGTAGGTACCTACCTGGGGAGACTTGGGTTGACATTCCACGAACAAATCACCTGGGTTTCATCTGAGGTTGGTTGGCTGAGGGCAATTAGTCCTCAAAACCGGCGTGGTTGTATGAAAAAATAAAATAAATGTGGAGGAAGACAGGCCTTGCATGGATCGTGCCATTTGGATCTCGATACTCTGCCTACCGCGAACGGGACTTATTGCGAAGATATGTGTGTTTGTGTAGACCAGAGAAGTAAAAATGTTTCAAACGATATATAATGCCTATTTTATCATTTGTTTTACCCACATAACGTCCAAATTGAAGTAGATTTTTTGCCACTGTCTTAAGCGACGTGACTTGAAATTGTTAGGATACTGTAATAATGTTACGTACGACGAGTAGTCTACAAGTTAATAATATATACCTCACGATGATCTTTATCTCCTACAAGGTTTTATTTTAAGTAGTTTTTATAACTATTTTTACATACAATTTATATATAGATATAGTAATACATGGGATCTGAACCCGGTTCGCAATAGGTATACCACTTATCACTCTGTGGGACTTATGTTAATTAGTGACTTCGGCTAATCCTGAGTACACAGCCTGTACCTTTACCTACCCTATATTTTTCCCCGTGTTGGTCTGGGCTCCTTTGCAGAATACACCATCTGTCTTCAGGAAATCCAATTGCTTGTTTGCCTTCCAATATCATAAAAAAAATTATGTGACCCAAAACTAAGCAAACTTAAGGTATGGAAATTAGTCAATAACTTTAGTAAAGTAAAAGTATCTTCACGCCTATATCCTCGAAGATGCACAGGCACAAGCAGTGCACCCACAATTGTAATAAATAAATGAATTTCAAAGTCACGCCAAATATAACGATTCTTATGGAAGAAACTCCAACCACAGTTTTAATAAAACAATCGTAGTTATATTTGATATTTGTCCACCGGACCTGTACAGTAATTACAGATGAAGACAATATTAATGTCCTTTTCGTTTTATCGACGACAGAAAAACGTTCCAGAAGGTTAGTAAATGAAGATAAAAAAATAAAAATTTGGCTTCACCAAAAACTGTAAGCATTTCAACCCATCGCTAAGGTTTCATATTAAATTCTTACGTCTTTAAACCATACTTTAAACAGATGTACCAATATTAGTTCCATTGTGTCGTCACTGTTTCAATTATTTAAACAACATTGTCTTTGAAAAGATGTTCATTTTAAAAAAATACTTTCTGGAAACATGACGTCTTATCTTTTACATTTCTTGTTTGCTGCGTTTCTGATGTCTTCGTTTGTCATAACAGGTATTTTTACAAAACTTGAATGCTTGTATTTACTTTCTTTGAGACACAAAAGTTTACCTATCTCGTAAATAACTACTAAGGAGTTAATTAATTTTTTAAAGTTGAAATTCTTATCGTAAATGTGGATATAACGACAATACTTGCCACATAATTTATCATGTATCCTCGTAGCGTACCGAGACATAACGTGTCATTTTAGTTTTGTTTAATAACGTAAAACAGAATACTCTAAACCAGCCTTTCCCAAAGTGGGCGATAACGCCCCCTTGTGGGCGCTGGAAGCCTAGAGGGGGGCGGTATAAATCTTGAAAAAAATGTTTTTTTTTAAACTAGGCGCAACAAATATGTTATTGAGGTTATTGACAAGAAAAAAACGAGGGGGGGGGCGCTACAAAACAACTGATTTTCAAAGTGGGCGTTACATGAAATAAGTTTGGGAACCTCTACTCTAAACTATACTGTGTTAAAGACACAGCTCGGAAATAATCAGTAATATTTCAATTTTTTTTTCGCCCATACCACGCTGTTTTATGTTTGCTTTACTTCAAATGTTAATTATATTCAAAAATTCCCTTTAAACGTGTCTACTATTAGTTGAAAACAACTGCGGTGAAAATGAAGTAGAAAATATAGATCCTTCTCAATGCAACAATGACTGCTGCCCGACTAACAGTGGTTCAAGCTCCACCTGTAAAGCTGCTGCTCAAAGGCTTGTGTTTGTGATTCACAATTTCGAAGAGCAGATAATGGTAACTGTATTCCAGCAAGAGATTGTCGTAAGTCCATGACTATTGAAAATTGTCGAAACAGCTGCAAACAATAATGAACTAATGAATTTATATATGGAAGGAAAAAGGCGTATCTGCATTTGAATGCAAATGAAACCAAAATAGTTTGATTGACGGCAATCGTAACAATAAGATCAGAGAAAGAGTGAGATTAAAAATAAGTATTTTGTTACAATAATAAGTAAGGGCATGTTCCGTTGATTCGTTTATGTTGTAAGAATGGCAGATAAAAGATTGCCAGTACAGACATACATTGCGAAATTGGATGAACGTACTAAGTTACCCGGGGAGATCTAAGTTGACATTCCATAGGCAATTTAACCCAGGGCCCACTCATGCCATCACAGTCTCCACAACCAGCTTCTTTGTATGAAAAAAGTAATAATGTGAAGAAAGCTAGTGACACTTGGTACTCGATATTCTCTGCCAACGCAGTAAGAGACTAGGCGTGAACATATGTATTTTATAAAAAAAGACTTAAAACCCCACAGTTCTATAAATTTTCTTAACAAAATCTCTCCTTAGCCCCTTTATAAGTTGGTAGACGCAAAATGGTCCATGGGTGGACGCGATCTGGATTTTGTGGACGCAAACTGGCGAAATCATCATATTTCGATTATTTTAATTATTAAAAAATGATCACTAGACATTTTGGCTAAAACTTAGCTTAATCCTAAAATAGACTATACTACGGCTGGGTTACAATATTGGTTAATTTAAAACTAGATCTAGAACATTTTTATATTTTACCTCAAACCTGCAAACTCCACTAAGTGGACGCGATCTGGCGAAACAACCCTAATTTCGATTAATGTAACATCCTCGTGGGAAGTTATTAAAAGAACAGACATCATGGGAATACAATCACTAAAGAGTTTAAGATATTAACAGTTTACAACGCAAAAAATCTAAAAGTCAAGGACACCAAATCACATCTAATTTTTTAGTTTTTTTTTTTTTTTAATCTTCTAATCTAAAACTATTATAGTAATATTAATGAATATACGTCTCTTTTTAATACGTTTTTTAACAGTTCAAAGTACGTTCCATGGAAATAAAGTAGAAAACACAAATCCTTCACAATATTTTTTATTAGAACAAAAAGTATGTAGTTACAACAGGCACATGTGGTGTATTCACATGTGCCTAACATTAACACTTATTGTAGTGTACAAACATTTTCCCTTCATATCGTATTTATTTGATACGATAACATTCATACGATTCCCTTTAAAACATTTGTCTATTAACAGTTCCAAGCACTTGCGGTGAAAATGAAGTAGAAAACACTGATCCTTCCAAATGCGCCTATGACTGCTGTCCAACTGGCAGTGGCACAAGCCCAGCCTGTCCAGAAACCTGCTGTTCGAAACCTTGTGTTTGTGCTTTACAATTTCGAAGGGCAGATAATGGAACTTGCATCCCAGCTAGAGATTGCCGTAAGATATATATGTATATAGTTGATGCCAGCTTATTAATTGTCTCAACTCAATCTACTTATGTATAATGTTTTAATTTCTAATTATCATAAAAATCTTTGACATAACATTTAAATTTTTGTTTTCAGCTGCAATAGACTGTCCTGCCAATCAACACTTCGAGAGTTGTCCTAACACCTTCTGCAACGAAAATTGTAATAACACATCAGGTCAGAAATGTACTAAATTTTTAGGGCAGGGCTCACAAATCATTTGCAACCCAGGCTGTCGCTGCGATGACGACTACTGGAGAAATGGCGATAATGATTGTGTTCTGTATAACGAATGCAAACGTAAGTACCTACATTATTTTTGATACAATTTTTTAACAGACAACAGTTTTTCTTCCCCCATTTTCCATCTTCTTTGTAGTGATTTGATAACCTTTACTGGGCACGTATTTTTTTTTACAACGGTAAGATTATTCTACTAAGGGTTATACCTCACCCCGTATCCCTGAAAAGTACAAAATGCCCCAGCTAACGATTAGCTGATAGTGCTAAGACCCACAATGTGATAGGTAGCAAACCTTTTGCCAACCGAGCCATTATCAAATCTCGGGCAACGGAGTTTTAGGAAATTAAAAAAAACATTTTTTAAAGTTTTTGTTTTTAAGTTGCTCGATACGGAAATGCAAGACCTCATGCAGCCATTGCCAACACCGGAACACTAGATGATAGAGAACTTATTATTATAAGCGATTATTTTAAAGTATTGTGGTGTTGGGTGTCAGGGTGTGAATCGAACAAGATGCGAGGCACAACTACTCTTTATTATAATAGTAATTGCTTATATTCTACATTATGAGACTCGTACATTAATACACACATACACACACTACAGTATTACATAATAGCGAATGTTTTAAAGACATATTAGTCATTCAAAAAAGCGACCACAAAAATCTGTCAATTTCTTCGATTTCAAATCTTAACAAATATTTTTGTTTACTTAGATAAAATAACATAATAATTGAAGTCGACTTGAAGTAGAATTTGTGTGGAACACTAGACCGCTGAAGATAAGAAGAGAAGAAAAAGTCCTTATGACCTAGACAATCGCATTCGTGGTCGCTTTTAAGTTTGTTATCTTTACAGTAAATACCTAATTATGTATTTTAATGTGTCTTTCGACAGTTGAAAACACGTGTGGCGAAAATGAAGTAGAAAACATTGATCCTTCCCAATGCGTCAACGACTGCTGCCCAACAAGCAGTGGTTCAAACCCCACTTGTTCAGAAAATTGCTGCTCAAAACCTTGCGTCTGTGCTTTACAGTTCCGAAGGACAGATAATGGAACTTGTATCCCAGCCCGAGAATGTCGTAAGTCTATTATTAGTTATACTCTGAGGGAGCAAACTAAGGATGGAGACCGGCAATTCATAATCTTGAATGGCACCTTGAAGGTGAATTTAGGTAATAATTTGAATCGGACTAATCCCGCTCAAACAAATAACTTATTTTATACACCTCTATATTTATTCCTTCCGTGGCAAGATAATGTTAAATAACAAAAATCACTTTATATTTTACTAATTAATTATTGCATTCCAGGTAGAAATTGACGTTAGTTTCATATAATTGACACTATCATAATCTTTCTTATGACATAATATTTTAATGTTCTTAAAACATTTGAGGTATTTAATATCTACTTTTGTTTCAGCTGCAATTGACTGCCCTGCCAATCAACACTTCGAAAGTTGTCCTAACACCTTCTGCAACGAAAATTGTAATAACACATCAGGTCAGAAATGTACTAAATTTTTAGGACATGGACCACAAGTCATTTGCAACCCAGGCTGTCGCTGCGATATCGACTACTGGAGAAATAGCGACAATGAATGTGTTCTGTATGACGAATGCAGCCGTAAGTAATTAAATATTTTTTAAACAGATTTGCATTTAACCCAATTTTTAGCCGCGGCAAATGAACTGAACTGAATGAAATGAAGACTTCTGACGAGCACTTACTTAAGTATGACACTAAAGTACGCGACTATTCAATCCATAAAAGTCCTTTTGATCATGCCAATTGCGTTCGCTTTCAATTTTTTATCAAGAACTGTAATAGATAAATAAGTGTATATTTTTAACGTTACTTTCAACAGCACAAAGTATGTGTGGCGAAAATGAAATAGAAAACAAGAATCCTTCTGAATGTGTCAATGATTGCTGCCCGACGAACAGCGCTTTAAGTCCAGCTTGTCTAGAAAATTGCAGTTCAAAGCCTTGTGTTTGTAATCTCCAATTTCGGAGAGCGGACAATGGAACTTGCATCCCAGCCCGAGAATGTCGTAAGACTAGTATTAATAATTCCCCGGGCGCCAACTATGAGTGAATTTCGGCAAATCGGAATCGGTGCTACTCAACCGACATTCCCATCAATCCATACTCAACTCATCAGCACCCAAACCACCCAACTTCTTATATTCATGTCATGGTTATTTTTTGGAACGAAGTTCCTTATCGCGCGTTGTGAAAGGGAGCTAGACGGAAAAAATTCTCACGAAAAGTTGTAACGACACTTTTAAATGTAAGCTGTGCAGCGCGCGCATGTTTCTCTATCTGTGTCTCTCACTTATGGAAAGCAAGCCAGATATTTTCATCTCTCTTTCGCATTGAACAGTGTGGTGTCGCGACGATTATTTTTGTTGAATGTAAACAGGTTTTTTGTACATAATAAATAATAATATATATACATCATTCCATCCGAATGTCCCGTGACACCTCTCAACTTTTTTTTATTGAATATATGTTGTGGACATTTCACATTATACTTTATCAACCTAAAAATACTTTCAGCTGCAATTGACTGCCCTAAAAACCAACATTACGAAGTTTGCCCTAACACATTCTGCAACGAAAATTGTAATAACACATCAGGTCAGAAATGTACCAAATTTTTTGGAGGGCATGGACCTGTAGTCATTTGCCGTCCAGGTTGTCGCTGCGATGAGGACTATTGGAGAAATAGCAAAAATGAATGTGTTCCGTATAACCAATGCAATGGTAAGTTTGCATTTCAATTTAAAAAATTGGGCATCTTTCTTACAGTGAATTGACAAAGTTTTAGGTACCTGTCTAAAGTATTTTGTTGTCTTTTAAGGACCATACCTCCCTTTTCTAGCCGACTGTACGCAAAGCTAAGGCTGTGAAAAGTAAACAACGTCAGGGTAGTATCATTATGTGCAACTCAAAAACGGCTGTACCGATTTGAAACATTTCTAATTTATTGAATTTGTCTTATTAGCAAATAGGAGAATAATTTTTAAGGCCGCTTGCACGTTCTTGGGTTAAAGCTAATAACGATTTAACTGTCAAATACAAACTCATTTTACCATAATTTGATGCTAACTCAAAGTTAAAAATTTAACCCAAGATCGTGCAAGTGGTCCTAAGAAGTTTAAACAATGAATGGCACTGGCCGAGCAGTGCAAAGTTTGCCGGGCAGCAAATAGTATATAAAAATACGAACTAACAATTTCAATTATGTATGCAATTAATAAGTATCACTGCACTTTAAGAACTTAACTCACCAAGAGAGTTCAACCTAACCTCGAGTTTGAAACGCACCATTAAATACATCTATGCTCTTTATTTGACGTGTATTTCTTACGATCAGGAAAACCTTTGTATACTTTAAATCTTTCACACGTTCGATCTTTACTTGATTAATCATAAAAAATTTAATGAATTAATTTCAGATATTTTTGACAAAAATGAAGAGTTTCACCCTTGTCTTATAACCTGCCCTCCAGATACCTGTATATCACTAGTAGCTAAATTCAGATGTGTCAGTGATCCACCATGCAATCCAGGATATAAGTGTAAGCCTGGTTTCCTAAGGAAATCTAAAGGCTCTCCTTGTTTGCCAATTAAATTATGTCCACAATTAGCTAATTCGCCTGATTTTAATTAGGATTCCTTTGTTTTCTCTATTTCCGCCGCTATTCATTCCACACAGTTTATTATAAGGAATACTAGACCAATATTAATTTTGACCGTGAAATTTCACCGCACAGAGCAAGGTGGGAGGAAGTTATACCGTGCGATTTTGTATACAAATCAAGATTGTTCAGTATAAATTAATTTCGCATGCAAAATTGCAGGTGTAATGTCCACCTAAGCCTAAGAACTCACGGAACGGTTTTTACGCGAGCCCGCGGAATATTAATTTTCTGTTGGTATATCACTGTGCAGCAACTTGCCCGGGTAGAGTATCCTCAGCCTTCAAGGGCGTCGCCAAGGGAGGGGCAAGTGGGGCAGCTGCCCTCCCCTAGAGTTTCTACAGAAGTTGATTAATGTAAAGCAAATAGATTTATGTATTTTAATTTGACTTGCTCGATCGATTATTCTAGTATTTTTAATACTAATGTGCCATTATTTAAACGGGAAATTAAATGCTTGTCAAAAAATCGAGGGCATTAGGCTCCCGGCTTAACCTACGTTTCATATTTTTCTCAATATCCGTATCAGCGTGCCCCCCTCTAGGCCATCGGCTGGCGACGCTCCTGTCAGCCTTACCTATTCCTGCTGCAATAATAACTATGTCATTCTTCGGCCTGCAGGGTAGAGTAATCGGTCAACTTGCACAATTTGGCCTTACATCTCGGTTTCACCATTAGGATTGCTGCATTTAGCGTAGCATTAGATTCCTTTTATAAAAAGAATCAATTAACTCGTTTCAGAAGACAAAACATGTAAATAATTAAATTTACAAATACTAATAAACATTTCCTGTCTTACTACCAAAAAATTAAACATTCGTTGAATTTCGTTGTTTTATTAAAATATGAAATTCGTTATTTTACTCAACAATGGTGGTAATTCTGCTGTTCATAAACTAAACTTGTTTTAGATGCATGCTATCTTTTTCAAATAAAACAAAAACAAAAGAAATAGAACGTTTTAGACATGTCAGATTAGTCCGGACATGTCAAATTTGAGATGTTTTTAATCAACGTTTTCCGAGTGATAGACTAAACTTTTGAAGAAATGACGTGTACGGTCTAATTTGACAGCACTAAATTGTTTTGTCTCCATCTGTTACTTTCATTGAAAGAAGACAGCGATAACTTAAAATTAGTTTAGTGAATGCGCAAAAAAATTGCCACCACTGTCTAAAATTGGATTTCCAAACATTAATTCATTTGATTGATTTAAACAGACGTTTGATTTTTTTTGTGGTAAAGTGGTATATTTTTTAATGTGTCAGTAAATAGATTTTAGTTCATATTTTGTTAATCTTAACATTTTAAGTCTTGAAATTTTACAATATCTTTTTATTTTTATGACAATGATACAGAAAATTGAAGCTATTATGAAAAGTAACTTTAAATGGTATAAAAGATTTTGGAATTAGGACGATTCTAAGCCCCGATGATTGTTTCTGATCTGAGCTTTCTTTCTTTCTTTCGTCATAATAATGTAATTTACCACTTTCTAGAGTATTTATTGAAGTAGTTAGCCCAACATAGCAATGTGACAACGCTGAGAAAATCGACTTTTACAATAATCGATTTTCATTTTCATCAAATAATCTATTTATGAAAACTCGATTGTTTTAGGTACCTACCTCAAAACAAATACATTTACACAATTTTATCAATTTAATTAAAGCTTCTCAATAACTCTCTTCCACAACTGTCTGGCACTAGAGAAAGTAATTTGATTAATGGGTTGCTATTGAAGTATCAAAAGTATTATGTGAAAATAAAAAAATAAGTACCTAACCTGTTTAATAATTAAAACCTGGGACTACCAAAAAAAAATTAACGTAAAAAAAACGATTTATAGAAAATCTATTGTTTTCTAGTAATAAATCAATGAATAACAATTTATATTTCTAAAAGATTACGTATTTAAAAAAAACGAGAATTTTTTCACATCCCTCGTCCAACATTAAGAAGCAAAAATTTAAAAATTAACAAAAAACCCAACTTCAAAAACAATCATTAATCATTTGACTCAATGGGTTGGGAGGAAAACATATAACGTCTAAAGTCCACTACATTGTTTTCTAAATACGAGTATTAAACCAATCTATATGTATCCAGTAGGAGTTTTGGCGCCATCGAGAGAAAAGATGGTCGAAGTTTTTTCATAATTATTGAATTTCGTGTTGATATTGAGTGAAATTAGTCAATTTTGGTGGCATTTTGTACAATTTTGTTCAGTGAAAGTGCACAAATGAAATAATCATGAAGAAATTAGCGTATCGTGCATTTCCTCGTTGCCGCCAAATCTCATTACATGAGCTTGAGTAAACAGGCCACCGCTTTACCCAAGAGCCTGACATGACTTCCAGACGACTTATGACTGATGACTAATTAAAATAATTAAAATTGATATAAAATTTGATGCAAATTTCTACTTGACTAATGGCTAAATACTAACGTGAAGGCCAAAACCTAAAAGAAAGAAAAAAAAGAAAAATGTATCCAGTACAAAGACATCCAAACTGTCGTGATAACTCTAACGATACGTCATACTTTTAAATAAAGAGATTCAGAAGTATGAGGCATCGTTCGCCTTTAAGGCTGCAGCAGGAAAAATAGAAATCATACATAATATTATATACCTAAAAAGTATCTTCACGCCCATATCCCCGAAGACGTAGGCAGAGGCACAACCAGGGCACCCACGACTAGCCGAAGATACTAAGTCCCACAATGTGATAGGTGGCAAGCCTATCGCCAACCGGGCACATTTCCAATCCCGACCAACATTTTTTTTATTAGAAGATTGGAAAAAGCCAATTTTTCATTTTGTTGGCCGACCCGGGATTCGAACCCGGGACCTCGTGCAGTCAAGTCCAACACCCGGATCGCTAGACTACAGAGGCGATTATTATATACCTACACTCTGAAAACATAACCTTTTCATCTAAATCGTAGCAAAAATAAGCTGTTTCGTAAAACGTTAGAAGCCGATACATCTTTTATTGCAAAAAAATAGTGATTGTGTTGTGACGAGCGAAGACGCAGGCGGAGGCTCGTTTTAATGAAAACGATTCATTCTTGTCTTCACGCTAATTTCTCTATACTCTAAAGACCATGAAAGTCAAGTTTTATGTAACTTGAATCCTAACTTTTCAAATAGGCACAATCTTTCGCAAGGATCGCAAAGACATAAAGTGCTATTTCGAATCCAGCTGTCAACTGCAATTGCCGACAGCACGAGCAGTGACTGCATCGATTTGAATTAAAGTTGTAAATACTGCTGTATCGGCACTTAGAAGATAATTTACATTAGCACACACAAACGAGCAGTGCAGCGCTGCAAGTCTGCATGTGCTGCCGACTACCGGTAGTTGCAGTTGACAGCTCAATTTGGAATAGTAACTTTAGTTTCCAATCACTGCGGCAGCAGCACCTGCAGCTTCAGTTCAACTTCCTGCAGTCATTGTACGTGCCGTTAGTATTTTACTTCATAACAAATGTCTCTTGCCTTTCTGCCGTTTAGATAGTACCTAATATATATGTATATACTCGTATAGCGGTTAATGTGTTTTGTTCAGAACGGTAGGTAAAACAATGTCTGTTACACTTCATTAATTTTATGGTCTATTATTGACTACGTAAATGTCACGTAGTGCCAACCATATTAATGGTCAATAAATTAAACAGAGGCGGTGCAAAACATAAATATGACGTGGGCCAAAAAAACAAGCATCATATGACGCGTTGAGTTTAAGAATATTGCTAGGTAGCGGCATTCTAGCAATTAACGGGTATTTTATAAAAAACAAGTCAACCCGGCTTACTTCAAGCTAAGCTACGCGAACAAAACTACTTATGCTTTTTACTCTGGATTAATTTCTTCTGTCAATAACTTAAATTTTATTATAATTTTGTTATAATTTTATTTCCAGCTGATTCAGTGTGATTGATTGTTTGATCTTCAACTACTGTAATATAAAACTCCTCTTTATTCAAATTTATTTTCTAGTTTTTGGTTCGATTAGCAATAAAAGCGTGTTTTTTTAGTTTTTTAAACTATTATTTATTTGAATTCTATGATTTTAATATAAAATTATGTCAGTTAAAAAAAATAATTAAAAACTTGTACAAGATTGAAATATTTGGACCGTTGAGAAAATTGCGGATAAGCCACTCGGATTCATATTACCTGTTCCTATCGCCATAGCCACAGTACAAGTATGAAACAGTATAGAAACAACCCAAGAGCGTTCGAAATGGCACAATCACAAAAATTTTAGGCGTAGGGAAGTGTCGACCCCACCGCCCACTGTGTGGTATGTATCACTAGCGCAATCAGTCAACCGACAAACAGCGGTCAAATCGTTTCAAGGTGGGTGGAAGTTAAATTGCTGATGCAGGACGGACAGCAGCGTCCTTGTCGAAGCTTCCATCCTACTATTGATCCCCAACCCACCCGCAAAGCGTTGGGATTACGGAAAAACCCCCCCAAATGACTATCATAAAAAACCTTGGCCCTCAGTCTCCGGCAGCTCCGCTTCGCTGAAGGTCATACAGGTCTACGCTCCGACTTCGGCGCAATCTGACGATTAGGTGGAGGCGATGTACGAGGACATATCGAGAGCCATCCATACCTCCAAAACGCACTACACAGTGGTGATGGGCGACTTCAAAGCAAAGCTAGGTATGTGAGAGAGCGATGAGCTGAAAGTGAACGTGATGAAATGCGGTTGCAGTCTTCAGTTGACATGCAAAAGTACAGGGAGCTAAATAGACAAGTATCCAAGGGGTTGCAGACAGACCTGCGCACCTTTAATACGTCTCGTATTAAACTAGTTATCGAGCGTAATAAGAGCTCCAAGGTGTTTGCTAGGGATTTGTCTGTTGTCCAGACCCAATCGATAAAACTGAAGACCGAAAATGGCACCGTGTTTTCATCTAAGGCTAAGATTTTGAGAGAGGTCGAGAAGTTCTATGGACAGCTGTACAATTCAACACGACCTGCTGTTTGGTTAAAGAGACTAGAGCAAAACTCACCCGATATTACACCGAAGACATCCCATATGTCAGCCTATACGAGATTCGGATGGCTCTGAAACAACTGAAGAACAATAAAGCGCCGGGGGACGATGGAATTACTGCTGAGCTATTGAGAGCGGGTGGAATGCCAGTACCTACTTAAAGTCCTCCAGAAGCTATTTAAATCCGTTATCCTTGAAGGCCATGTACCAGAAGTGTGGTGGTTCTCTTTTTCAAGAAAGGTGACAAAACCTTATTGAAAAATTATAGACTTACGACAACTTGAAGAAAGGGGTCGACCGCAGAATCTAACTCAAATGGGCAGCGTTCGGGAAGCTAAAGGGTAATTCTTGTCCAAATTACCGCAGAGCATAAAGTCGAAAGTCTTCGACCAGTGTGTGTCACCAGTGATGACAGATGGAACTGAGACTTGGCCGTTAAATGTGGGCCTCTTAAATAAGCTCAGAGTCGCTCAGCGTGCTATGGAGAGAGCTATGCTCGGTGTTTCTCTGCGAGATATGATCCGTAATTCGGTGATCCGTAAGAGAACGAGAGAAACCGACATAGTTCAGAGAGTAAGCAAGCTGAAGTGGCAGTGGGCAGGCCACATTGCTCGCAGAACTGACAACCGCTGGGGAAGAAAGGTTCTCGAGTGGCCGCCTCGCACTGGAGGACGTAGTGTTGGACGACCTACCACCCGGTGGACTGATGACCTGGTCAAAGTCGCGAGGAGTCGCCGGATACAAGCGCTTGGTGACCGTGACTTATGGCGCTCTTTGGGAAAGGCCTATGTCCCGCAGTGGACGTCCTCCAGCTGATGATGATGATGAAAAAAATGTGCATCGACGAAGACGTAGTGCGAGTGCCGCGTTAAGACTAGAAATTACGTTGTCATAATAAATGATTAAGCTATCTTTTCAAAAGTGTCACGAAAGTTTCGTCTTTCATTATGATTAAGCGACGCCATGAAATCACCTGCTTATATTATATTCTGTAAACTACGTAGTTATTGCAATTCGACTGATAAATAAAATAACATGAAAATCCTATAGCCTTAATGTTATGTACGAGTACATAAGTATTTTATTCTGTTCCATATTCGTACGTTGCCATGGAGTTGTTGGTCCCCACTGTCATTTTCTAGCCTGAAGGTAGCCGGTAAACTACAGGTGGTAAAATAGACACGCCTAATTCGCGAGGCCCCCTAAAGTGTTTTTTGCAGTAGCCCTCTTCGTTTGCACCTTGCGCCGTCTCTGTATTTCATTATCTACGAGAAATGTAGGTAAATTCTCAATAAGGAGGCGTGATATCCGAAGTACACTACTGATTCTGAACCAAGAAGAGACAAAATGAGACAAATTTCAATGATGATTGCTGTAGCCGTTTTAATGTGTCATGCATCGGGTAATAAATTGGTTATATTGTAGTTCATAGTTACTGTCGCTTGGATGATATTAAACGTAGTTAGAATAAACGTGACAAAAATTTAATGCACCTTCCTAAATTTTATAACTAACAAATTGACTTTTATGTAAAAATATCTCAATAATATATTTATACGAGTATAAAATACCTTAGTAAGTATCTACTAAAAATAGTGTCTACGTATTTATGAAAAATACCATTCAAAATTAATACATTTTGTCCTTTTGGTTTAGCGAAAACCAGCGAAAAATCAATCATTGGCAACTAGATATACCTAATGTCATCAACAAAATTACAAACAAATTATTTTGATCAAAACGTAATTAAAGTTATTAAAGGAAAATACTTTTATCAATAAAAAAGCAAAATATGTTTAAAAAAGTGAAATAAAGTAAACATACCTAAAAAAAGAAAATATTATATTGTGTTGATCTTGTCATTAATACGACGCGTAAACATGTTCTTTGAAACATAGAACGTGTTAATACTATGGTGGATGTGGATGGATGTGGACAATGTGGTGTTGACCCTCCAATCAGGTTATGTCACATTAATTGGTAATTTCAGACTCACACACAGTCTATACTTACTGACACTAGGCGACCTTTAAAATTTGTGACCAGCAGTTATTACATAATGCCCTATCCTAGCTGGATCGAATTTGACGTTTTGTACTTAAAATAACGTAAGTAGGCACCTACCTACCATTAGTATGACAATAAAGTCGTTCCGTACCGTGCTCGTACTCGTTCTGACTCTGATATACAAAATGTTTTTTTATGAGGTATATATTGTGTTTCTCAGCTGAAACTACATGTGGTGAAAATGAGACGGAAAATCAAAACTCTTCACAATGCACTAACGATTGTTGCCCCACGGACTGTGGCCGAAACCCCGCCTGCCCTGTCAAATGCGAGTCAAAGCCCTGTGTATGTAATCTCCAGTTTCGCAGAGCAGAAAATGGAACTTGCATCTCAGCTAGAGACTGTCGTAAGTATTTATTTTATATTAATACGTGATGCCAAAACTTTGGAACCCTTTTTACGAAAATTGCGCGGACGCAGGAGCATAAAATTTGGCACACTTGTAGTTTATGTGTAGGAGAAGTGCAAAACGCTAATATTTTTCAATAATAATGCTTATAAAGTACATTAAATCAATAAATAAAACATTACCCACACTACCATGCATTTGACACATACAAACAAATATATTGATGATAACGATAAAAGATGACAGATGGCGCACTAAAAACTGTGAAATCAAAGTAGTTGGTTATGAGAAATGAAGATGGCGTTCTTATCAACAAGATATTAAAATGTATTATGCTCGAATTTCGACCAATGGGCGACCACTAGTATTTATTATTCTTTTTCACTAGGGAAAAGGTAATGAAAAAAGATAATAAAAGATAGTGAAATATAGTGAAATAATTAAACTAGTTATATAGTTATTGGCTTAAAAGCTAAAGCATAGGTATGTAATTACATGATATTTTTTATAAATATTAAAATATTTGCACACCAAAATATGGTAGAATATGTTGATATACTTACTTAAATATTTTTGAAATATCTCATTTACACACATATTCTGCAAATAAATAATTTTCTTTCTTTCTTTCTTTCTTAGAGTACTGTGTAGCAACTTACCCAGGTAGTGTCGAGCCGCTATTCCTATTCCTGCCGCCATAATCACAATGCCGGAGGATAGGGCTACCGATAGACTTACATATAAGGACTAACGGCCAATATTAATTATCTATCTGAGATAACAGATAGGACTATTTTAGATCAGTTTCCAGGTAACTGCTATTATTTTTCAATAATTAACAAAAATATCTTAGCAACGAAACTCTGGGAGGCATATCTCTATCTGCAGATAGGTTATTAATATTGGCTGTAACTCTTAACGCGCCTATGCCGTTTGTCATTTAAAAGAGAGCCATGTACGCTGTCTTCTCACATTACATAAATAAATCAAACAATCAATATGGATTACACATTTAAGTATGATTGTCATCATGTTGCTTCACCTTTTGCATTAATCTTCTTATTTGTCAAAACCTTATATTCACCAGCTCCAATAAAGTGTCCCAAAAATGAGTATTTCGACACGTGTCCCAATACGTTTTGCTCGGAAAACTGTACCAACGCACACCCGACGGGACCAAGATGTACATTCAAGTTCTTCCGCCCAGGACCAGTAGTGATATGTGACCCGCAATGCCGATGCAAAGACAACTATTGGAGGAACAACGCCAACGTTTGTGTTCTGTATAGCCAGTGCTGTAAGTATCGATTTAAATACCCTAACCCTAACTTCCCTAGCTAGTAGGTGTCCCTAGGCTGGTAGGCAAAGAGTATTGAGCAGCGTTCACGCCTAACTACACTGACCAAAACGCGAGGCTCGGGTTCGATTCCCGACAGAAGCAAACATTTGTGTAATAAACATTTAGATGTCTGCATTTCCGGGTCTGGGTGTTTATTAAATTTATTCTAGTATTTATTGAGGTAAGTGTATCTTGAATACCGTAACAAATAAGAGAACAACTTGTGAAAAAAGTATAATGTAATAATATAGTAATATAGTATCACTATAAGTATATAGGACTTGCTGGAAAAAATCTTAGAGATCCGATTGGCTTTAGCATAATTTGTAATTATTGGTCCACTAAACTACTTAATCTATTTTAATGAAATCTGCACACCGAGTGAAGTGTGATCCGAATTGAAAGATAGGATAGCTTACATCTCAATTTATAGTCGCAATTTAAAAGCCTGGTGAAATTGTAAAAACCGCGAGGTTGGCAACACATTAGTCATTCCAAAAAAAAGTCGCAATATAATTTTATTGCAAATTATTTGTTTAATTACTGAAAATAGAATAAAATGTAATCGCCTGTTTGGTGTAGCGGTCCAGATGTTGGACCTAACTTCATGAGGTCCCGGATTCGATTCGCGGGTCGGGCAATAAAAAGAAAATATGGCTTTTGCAATTTTCTAATAAAAAATGTTGCTCGGGATTGGATGTGTGCCCGGTTGTCGATAGGCTTGCTACCTGTCACTTTGTGGGACTTAGTGTCTTCGGCTAGTGGTGAGTGCCCTGATAGGGCCTCTGCCTAACTCTTC
>NJDC01005718.1:215719-226888 GCA_002245475.1 Calephelis virginiensis | reverse complement strand
AAAATAGAATAAAATGTAATCGCCTGTTTGGTGTAGCGGTCCAGATGTTGGACCTAACTTCATGAGGTCGGATTCGATTCGCGGGTCGGGCAATAAAAAGAAAATATGGCTTTTGCAATTTTCTAATAAAAAATGTTGCTCGGGATTGGATGTGTGCCCAGTTGTCGATAGGCTTGCTACCTGTCACTTTGTGGGACTTAGTGTCTTCGGCTAGTCGTTAGTGCTCTGAAAGGGCCTCTGCCTATCTCTTCGAGGATATGGGCGTGAAGATGCTACAATGAAATGTAACAAAACCTTGGCCACAGCAACGTTTGCTAGTTTCATAATATATGTATATATTATTTACGTGTATTACCGCGATTTTGTGCCTAGATCCTCATGATATGGTTCTGCTAAAACTCAACTCTTACCTTTTTTTCAATTCTCTAACGTTCAAATTCTCAACGTTCCTCCGGATTGGATAATACATGTCTCCTATCACATTTTGGGACTAAGTAAATTCTGTTAGTTTTGGATGTTCGGGTTATACTTCTACTTATCACCTCGGGGATATTGGTGTGTCATCACTTAAGCATGTTATGTATATGTAGGTATAAATATGTAGGTACTCATGACACGGTTATACTCAAAGTCGATACCCTACAGTAATTGTTCTTAGCTAAAATCATGAAATAGAGAATCCAAACCATAAATAATGCAAAGCGACTATTGCCCCACGGACAGTGGTCAGAACCCCTCATGCCCTGTCAAATGCAAGTCAAAACCTTTTATTTTGCAGTCTCCAGTTTCGAACTGCAAATGAAACTTTTTTATAATCAATGCCCATTTTCCAACCGCGCGCAATCCCGAGCAACATTTTTTTATGAAAAAATAAAAAAAGGCATTTTCTTTTTGTTGCTCGTCCCGGGGATAGAACCCCGGACCTCGTGAAGTCAAGTTCAACATCGTGCAGAGCAGCACGGACTTTCGTTAAAAAAATGGTTTGGTTCTGCAGTTAGCTGCTTATACTTAGAGGGTTGATGCCACCTCTTCCTGGAGGTGTCTTTTTTATTATTACAGAAAAGTACGGCAATGTCTAGATTGAATAATTTGAAGAAACTTTTGTTCGTTGAAATAAAAATCAATTCATTAAAATTTTAAAACTTTTACTAGCATATAAATTGCAAAAAGGTTTTCTTTCTTTGTTTAATAATTTATAGATGTTTAAAATTAACTTTATAAAACCAAAGATTACTAAAATTTGTCGATTTAACCATTGCCATGCTTTGAAGCCCATAAGTGAAAGCAGCCAACGTCAACTTTGTGGAAGAGGCTCTGCAGAATCCTATGTAACGAAAATACGCGCTGCTGCGCAAAATTATGCAGTAACGCCGAATTTCGCCTTTAGAATACTGGATTTAAAGGAATATTATTAAAGCGACCTTCGACAATTTACGCCTTCATTCACCAACTCAAAGAAAATAAAGAGTACTTTAGCAAGAGCACCAACTGTTGAATATATTTGTGTGTTAAGTAACAGGCAGTCTAAAAAAAAACATGGTAGAAAACAAAATAAATATTTAGAGCAACAAAAGAAATTTTTGTTAAATCATGACGTTCAAAGTAACTAGCGTATTATTAAAAAATAAAATCCAGACTTCTAAAAACATTATAATAGTAATAATAATAATTATACCTTTTCAAATCTGTATGAGTCTTACTAAAACATACTAGAAACGATGGCTAATAACAATCGTCATTTAAATAATTTTAATGCCACTTATCTAAAAACTCTATGGCTGTTAAGACAAATTTAACATTACCTAGGTACTTAAATCTAAAACCCTTAAGCGAATTATAAGATAAGAGATAAGATAATACCTGAAGCATACATATATACATACATATTATAAAGCCAGCTACTTATGCTGACATCTTGATAAAAAAGAGTAATTGATTTTTGACACGCATACATACATACATGCCTACATCACTGCCTCTTAGACCCAGCTTGTGGTCCATTTTTTTGTACGTTTGTTACACGATTAATCCGTCATTACTTACAAACCGGTTTCAATGTAGTTTTTTTAATAAGGTAAGGTCATGAGTCCGAGGTGGTCTCATATACCTAAATGTTATCATGATCCGACAAGCGGTTTTTGAGCTACGTATACCTAAATAAATAATGCATAAGTTTTTTTTTGTGATGCCGACCACGTCAATGAGGTTGAATTTTATGTGGACCCATCTCGGAATCATTCAGCTCATGATTCGAAAAAAGAATGATCAAATCGCGACCCTGGGACTTAATGAGATACCTACTCGTAGTTGCGTAGTTTTACGTAATCTGCGACCGGGTTTTTTGACGTTAAAGGCTCAGCTTAGATATATAAAAACCTTTGGCCTAATCTCAGGAGTTACCAATGTTTTAGCTAATATCATCATTTATATTTCAGCTTCCAAGAAAACTTGTGCAGGGTAAGCATGCGGAATAAATTGCAATAATGAATAAATTAATATCATGTAATTCCTGTTTCGTTTATTTATTTGTGAACTAATAACTATTGACTATTTTACCTGTTAGTAAAAGTCGCAAATAACTATTCTACATACTTGATCGCAATAAGAATTTTATAAAAAATCTTAATCATAAGAAATCCTACTGCATAAAATATATATGACATTTTAAAAAAGCCCAAAAAGAATAAAGCACAATCCTATTTAAACTAGGTACACCTACATGCGAAAGTTTATGAAAATGAATGTTTGCTACCGTTTCACTCAAAAACTACTAAACGGATTTAGATGAAACTTTACAGGAATGTGGTTTATAGAAACATCAGAATAACACATAGCCTACATTTTTTTAGGCTAAAGCTAAATATTATTATTAGCTAAAGTCGAAAGTTTTCGACCAGTGTGTGTTACCGGTGATGACATATGAAACTGTGACTTGGCTGTTAAATGTGGGCCTCTTAAATAAGCTCAGAGTCGCTCAGCGTGCTATGGAGAGAGCTATGCTCGGTGTTTCTCTGCGCGATATGATCCGTAATTCGGTGATCCGCAACTGAACGCGAGTAACCGACGAAGTTCAAAGAGTAAGCAAGCTGAAGCGGCAATGGGCAAGCCACATTGCTCGCAGAACCGACACCCGCTGGGGAAGAAAGGTTCTCGAGTGGCGGCCCCGCACCGCAGGACATAGTGTTGGACGACCTCCCACTCGGTGGACTGATGATCTGGCCAAAGTAGCGGGGAGTCGCTAGATACAAGCGGCTGGTGACTGTGACTTGTGGCGCTCTTTGTGGGAGGCATATGTCCAACAGTGGACGTCCTCCAGCTGATGATGATGACGATGATACAATTTATAAATAAATATAACTTGGTACGCGGGCAAAGCCGCTAGTGGAAGATAGAATCTTATAATGTTCAAACAACATAATTGAAATTAGTTTCATAATCACATATCTAATCAAATCATAAGTTCGTTGCAAAATAGAACATTTACAGTCTAAATTTCACTCGCTTCTTTGTGAAGTTGTGAAAAATGGGAGCCCACTGTTAATATTCTATTTTGTAAAGAATGTCATTTATGTATTTTTTATAACAAAAGACGGCGAACAAGCAAGTGGTTCTTCTGAAGGTACTGAAGCAGTTTAAACCACTAGGTAGGTACTTAAACATACTTATTAACTTATTAAGAATCTGGTTATCGCCGTGGTTAATCTTGATTAGTGTCATGTCTTAAGTAACATTCGCCAGATCAAGATGAATCGATTGACGTAAGAATCGTCCAAATCAGTCAACGCGTTTAGCATCCACAACGCTACATAGGAACAAACATACTTACATAGACACATTACCCTTCTTTGGGTCGCGCAGTCGCATATAAAAGAGCTATATAAAATAGGCAAACATTATTAAAACTCAACATTTGAAACTTTCATAGCTACGAGTACAATATTTTACATCACTTGACACTCACTCATTTTTAAATACAATAATTTTCTCCTTGACAAAAAATAATACAGGTGTTCAAAATACAGAGAGGATGTTGCAGGTATTATGTACATAGTTGGTATATCCCGGGCAAATTACACAAGTTGAATCTAGCTCCAATTTTTTTTTTTTATTTTATGCATAAATTAAGCAAATTACATGCATGTGTTAAGGTTGTTAGTTAACAATACCTACTTATACTTACATAAAGCAAAGACATACGGGTCCCTCAAGATAGGTAGCTCATTAAATAGGAAAAATATCACCCATGGTGGTTCTCTTATAATTATTAAGAATAATATTAAATTTAGGGAACGTAAGGACATAGTGAATTTTTCTATTGGACGAGTTATTGAGATTGCTTGTATTGAGTATGAGCAGCTGGTTGTATTAAGTGTATACAGGCCCCCGTGTGGTTCATACGAAGATTTTGAAAAAACAATGAACTTAAGGTTTCAAATTAAAAAAAGAAAATATTATTATTTGTGGAGACTTTAATATTAATATATTGGAAAAATCTTCCCTGTCTTGTAGATTTCTCAATATGTTTAAATCATATATAATTTACAAAATTTATTCTTGGAACCCACTAGATTAACGGCCACTAGCGCTACTTGCTCAAATAACATTTTTACAAATATATCACCAGTTAGCTGTTCAGTTATAAATGTATCAGATGCTGATCACTGTGGTCAATTAGCTATTTTTCCTATGAAAATTGAGAAGTCTCAAAAGAATTATATTGCTTTTAATCCAATAAATTCTAGTCGATTAGAACAATTTCGGGATAATGTATTAGAAAAATTACCAAATCTACCTCATAACGATGATCCAAATAAATTATTTAATTCGTTATTTAAATTAATTGACACCGAGCATGATAAAGTATTCATACATAGAAAAAAAACTATAGAAAAACAGGCGTGTTTCAGTAAGTGGGCAACAACCGATATATTAATAAGTAGAAAACGATTATTTGATTTATATTATGAAAAATCATATAACCATAGCATTGAATTTAAAAACTATGTTAAAGTATGTTCAACATTGTTTAAGAGAGTATGTTCCACTGCTAAGTCTATGTGTATTTGAAAAACATTATTAAAAGATGCGATAACAAAATCAAGGCCACGTGGAATATTATAAATACGGAAACCGGTAAATGTCAAATTATTAATGACGGATTTTAATTAAATATAGATGGATGTAGTGTTAATGAGGATGTGAAAATATCCAAAGAGTTTGAAAAATTCTTCACACAAATTCCAATTGAAACAACTAAAACTCTTTGCTCATCTTCTATTATTTCCGAATCAATATTGAAGCACTCTGTACCACAGTGTATCAAAGCTTTCGAATTTACCTATGTCGATACGAAAGACGTAATTAAAGCTTTTAAGTCACTACAAACTAAGAAAACGTCAGACTTGTGTGAACATTCTGTTAAAACGATTGCGTCAATAATTTATGATATTGCACCACATTTGGCCATTATATTTAACTGCTGCATATCGAAAGGTGTAGGTATTTCCTGATCTAATGAAACAAAGCAAGGTAGTGCCTTTATTTAAATCGGGTGACACTTCTGACCCAACAAATTTTCGACCTATTTCAGTTTTGCCTACACTTAGTAAAATATTTGAAAAATTAATACTTAATCAGATGTTAAATCACTTCAGTGTTAACAAATTGTTACATAATAAACAGTTTGGATTTACCAAAGGTTGCTCAACCGTTGATGCAGGGGTGGAATTTTTAAAAAACGTATTTGAAGCCTGGGAGAACTCGCATGATGCATTAGGTGTATTCTGTGATCTCTCTAAGGCTATCGACTGTGTTCATCATGATACTTTGATCAGAAAATTACGCTATTACGGAATTAAGAACAAAGCTCTTGATGTCATGATCTCATACTTGAACAATAGAGTTCAGAGGGTCAAAATAAACGGTAAAACTTCTTCGGGTTCTGCGGTTACGATTGGCGTACCACAGGGCTCTATTCTTGGTCCATTTCTGTTTCTTGTATATATAAATGACTTACCTTATTACATAAGGGATACCCACGATATTGTTTTGTTTGCGGATGACACATCACTTATATTTAAAGTGAAAAGGCAATTAGGTAAGTATGACGAAGTGAACAATGCGATATCCAAAGTTGTACATTGGTTCACAGTTAACAATCTTCTTTTAAATGGTAATTTAAGACGAAATGTATTAGATTTTCAATGCCCAATGTTAGGCTAGTAGATTCCAATGTACAACTTAATGGATCTAAACTGGATCTGGTTGAATCCACTTCTTTGTTTAGGCATCACAATTAATAATAAATTACAATGGAGCCCTCATATTGAGAAACTGGCAAATAGGCTTAGTTCAGCAGCATTTGCAGTAAAAAAAATAGGAACATTAACAGATGTTGAAACGGCCCGAATAGTATATTTTAGCTATTTTCATAGTTTAATGTCTTATGGGATACTTCTTTGGGGAAATTCTGCACATATAAATACCATATTTGTATTACAGAAAAGAGCTACTAGAGCTTTTTATAAACTTTAAGTAAAGGATTCCCTCCGAGAAAAATTCAAAGAAATAAATATTTTAACCTTCAGTTCTCAATACATTTATGAGAATTTAATGTAGGTATGTTAAAAAAAATGTATGTATGTTTACAAAAAAAATGTGATGTTCACGATATTATTACGAGGAACAAAAATAATCTAGCCGTAAATAAAACTCGTCTCTATAAAATTACTAAATCCTTTTTGGGTCAATGTTTCTACAATAAGCTGCCCATTGGTATTAGGGATCTACCTTTAAATAAGTTAAAAAATGTATAAAAGCAAAATTATTTCAAAAAGGCTATTATACGGTCTCAGAGTTTTTGGAAGATGAACATGCTTGGGGATAGAGGTTTCAATCTCCCACTCCAATTTGTAATGTGATTTGTTGTACCTTTTATTTAAGTTAAGGTAAGATTGTAATTTATATTTTTAATCTAGTTTATATTGTAATTATTATTATTGAAAAAAGACAAGCCCGCTGAGTTTCTTTCATCGGATCTTCTGTGTGTGACCGCGTTCCGATCCGGTGGTAGTTTAAAAAAAATGTCGACGCGCACAAATACCACTTGTATGGTTCAAGTGAATAAAGATTTTTCTGATTCTGGGCGACCCCTCTTTCTGTTATCAATCAACAACATGCCAAAGGCAACTAAACTAGAAAAAAATATATTTATATTCTAAAAAAAAAAATATATTCTAATACCGGATAAATCAAATAATGTAGGAGCTCATAGGCAAGCAGTGGTATCAATTATACACTCTGTGACATCATGGTTTGTGTTTAGCAAACAACTTGATCGCTGTCCTATCCACAACATAATTACTTAATTTTACTAATTTTAAAAATGAATGCCATGAAATAAAAAAAGATATAAGGATAATAATATTGAAGTTAACATTTACATCGGAAGTTGTATTTGGCATCGGTTAGTAAAAGAATAAACCAATTTGTGTACGCCCTAATATGAATTCCTCAACTGTGGAGGTAAATGCTGGAATCCCAGCATATGGATATGTTGGCTGCATTTTGAGATGTGTAATCATATCATAGGGAAACTCTATTGGCAATGTGTTCATCGCACAAAAAGATGTGTATGAGCTATAAAGTAACGCTAATCTATTGGAATCTTGAAAGCCAATGTTAAAAGATAAAATTTTAAAACTCACATCTCTACTTCTTAGAGGCTGGAATATTTGTATGAAATCTTAAGAACTTTTTGAAAAAAATAATTGCTATTCTAATAAATTTACCGTGTCATGTCAAACTGACATTAAAAAAATTAAGTAAAGAAATACTTACACAAAAAGCATAATAAAAGTTGAAATTCAAATTAATAGTTTACCAATCAATACTAGTCGCTATAGTTATAATGTAAAAATGTCAGTAATTTATTTTTAAAAGTAGTAAACTAGTAATATATAATAAAAAAATGAGTATATCACTGTCTAGTGGCTAGTTAAATTTTTACTTTATTATTAATAAATTTCTATGTGTCTTATATTAATTTTATTGAAGTTGTGTCTGTATCAATGTTATCAACTTACTAAATTTTACTACTTTATTAAATTGACATTATTTTATTATATATTAATGACAAAATAAAATTGTATGTGTTACAAATTAATTAGATTGACATATAAATAATATTCATAATTAAATTTGATATAAACAATAATGATTGGATGTATGTAAAGATCAAATATTTGGCACTAATACTTAGCATAAGATCACTGATCCACTGAATTTCAACAATATTTGATGCAATACACATATATGTCTATGACTATGACCAAATTTAACAAACACCTGGGTGTTTCGTTTCTGGACCCAGATATATAAATATATTCATCACACAAAAAATGCTTGCTCCTGTTGCAAAACTTGAGACTTGGTTAGTTGGGACTAGTTAGAGTTGGGATTCGGCATGAACACTAACCTCTCGCCCACAGAGGTGGTCAAATATGTAAGTATGCATAGTTAACAATAGCAAAGTCAATAACAAAATCGTAATTAACATATTAAGATATGTATAATAAAAATAAGCAATTAAATAATCTTATCATGTTTGATCTGACATCAAAAAACTAAAATTAGTGTTTATTTGCTATTGCAATACTGAAACTCATGTTTTCCTAAAAACATTTTATATTACCAACAACTAGATTGATTTTGATAGATTCACTGTGAGGTATATAACTGACATAAATCAGTAAAATTTGTGTGTTGGTAAGTCCAATGTTTTCAAACAATATCTATATCCTATATTTTATATGTAACTACTTTATAACATAAACCTATCAAACAATAGCATAGCACCAGTCTCTTCAAGAATATTTTCGATTTCACAACAGTCACTGTTAACAAATAAAATAAAATACATACAACTTGTCCGATGCCAGACATCAACAAACAAAGAAATTTTGATTTGTATAAATAATAATTTATTCATCTATAAAATATAATATCACAATATATGATAATACTTTTTGTCTTCATCACTAATAGAATTAGGTGCACCAGATAAAGGATCTTTTCCTTCATGGGATTTCGGAAATGCAATAACATCCCTTATTGATTCAGCGCCACAAGCTATTGTCATCAATCGATCAATCCCTATTGCTATGCCTGCATGTGGAGGACAACCACTCTTTAATGCATTTATAAAATGTGCCAGTTTCAGAGAATCTAAATTTAAAATATTCAAAATTCTTTCTTGTAAATTAGCATCATGAATTCTTACAGAACCTCCACCAATTTCATTACCATTTAATACAAGATCATAACTCAAAGATCTCATTTTCAATGGGTCAGTCTCTAGCAAATGTAAGTCATCAGGATGTGGAGCAGTAAACGGATGATGACAAGTCTCTAAACCGTTCTCTCCTTTAAGAAATAAAGGAAAATCTACAATCCATAAAGGTTCCAGGGTATCCGTAAATAGTAATTCCTTTTCTTTTAATGACGTGACTAGTAATTCACGTATTTCACCCAAACACATACAAGTATCCTCAACAGAACTACCTATTGCTATTATACAGTCATTATCTTCACCGACAATAGATTTTATATTACTACATTTGTCACTTCCAATTTCTTTAGACATATTTTCATTTAAAATTATTTTAATGTCATATTTTTTTCTTATCTTCTTAATATTATCCTTATATTTACTTGTCAGTTTGCCTATCTTACATGTGTAAGGCAATGCATACACATTTGATTGCTCTGTAGTATTTTCACTAAAAAGATTTGTTAATTTCTTTAATTCCATACCATGTGCTAAATTAGGTTTATCCGATCCATATTTCTCAATAGCGTGATTATAAGTGATTCTTTTAAACGGTGGCTTAGGTATATCCTTTAAAAACGTAGCGTACAGTAATTCTTCAATCAAACACAACACATCATCTAAAGTAGCAAATGATAACTCAATATCCAACTGTGTGAACTCAGGTTGTCTATCTGGTCTTGTTGATTCATCTCTGTAACATCTAGCAACCTGAAAGTACCGATCAATACCTCCTACCATTAACATTTGTTTAAACTGCTGGGGGCTTTGGACAAGGGAGTAAAACAATCCAGAGTAATGGGTAGGAACTACAAACTCCCTGGCTCCTCCAGGTGTACGACAAAATAATGTTGGAGTTTCTACTTCTACAAATTGCTTATCGATTAAAAAGCTCCTCATATTATGTAACATACTAGAGCGTTGTCTCAAATTATGTTGCATTTCAGGGAAACGTAGGTCTATATATCGGTGCTGTAATCTTAGCTGCTCTTTTGGTTTTTGATAACTTCTTAAATTAAAAGGAAGGTTGTCAACTCTGTTTAACACTTGTAAATTATCAATAACCACCTCTACTTCTCCAGTAGCCATATCTGGATTGATCATATCCTTTGGTCGCGAAATAACAATACCTTCAACTTTGACTACAGTTTCCAAAGGTAACTCCAACTCTTGGTCTGTATTTTGGACCATGCATTGTGTTATCCCGTAGGAATCTCGTACAAGAATGAACTTCGATAAACGTACGTACTGTACCCAACCACATAGAGTGACTTTTTGGCCTACATTTTCTAGTCTTAGTTCTCCGCATGTATGTGTTCTAAACGAAAACAAGTTGCATTTCGATAGAGTCTTCTTGTCGTGTTCGATTTCTTGAGCTTTAACACTAAAGTGGCGAGAGTAGAGTGCAGGTTTCCATTTATTCAAAACTATTTTGTCATTTCGTGCAACATTACAACATAATTTCAGGTTAAGATCAAGATTACCGGAGCTTCTACAAAAATATCGGATACTTCGAGTCCACATGGCAGTTAATAACTATTTTTTCAATGTGCAGAACAGCCATAAGCATTACTGCTTTCCCAATAAATTAAAACAAATCTTCGTTTTTGTAAAACCTTTCTATACCCTTTTTACTGACACACTTTTGACAACTGACAGAAGACTGTCAGTCATGCTCATGCTGTTGTTGTTTTTTAATTTTATCCTAGTCGGGGAAAGGCAAAGGATCTGTGTCCATACAGCCACGTCTTCCGTATTAATAAATCTTTTCCTTGTTATTTATTTTCAATTTATGTCTTCCGTATTAATTCTTTATTTCAGTCATTAGTCACTATTTACAC
>NJDC01005718.1:179709-204980 GCA_002245475.1 Calephelis virginiensis | reverse complement strand
ATGTGCACATAAATTAGAAAAAAAACAAATCCAATTTCAATTATACGTTACTTTGATACATGAAAACACTTCCACAGATATTTTTCATACCACTAATACCTTTTTATCCATGGGGAAACCGTTCACGAGTATCCTCTCAAGGGGTGGATTTGTATGTTCATTTAGTTTTTTTTTTTTTTACAAAAAAAACATGGACAATGGATTGAGAGTGCCCTACACTCACGACATGAAGGCGAGCTGGGGGGTGATTATGTATCTCAGTTGTCAACTCAAACTGTAAAAGTGTACATCAAATGACGTCATTTGTGTTTGCTATCTCTATTGTATTTCTGTTGGTCATTGGAGATAGCAAATACAAAACACGTCATTTGACAGCGATTGACACTCATCCATTTTTAGTTGGTAACTGAGTTACATAATCACCCCCCTGTTCTACCACACATACCAATAATACCTACGTTTTTTAAATACCTACGTTCGTTAAAGTTTTTTTCGACCTACGTACCTATTAATAATTTAACCTATGTATAGTCCACTGCAACCCATGCTACCCTACATGGATTGCTTGCACATAAAAAGGTTGTTTGCAAAAAGACGTGTGTAAGATAATAAAGATTTTTTTCGTTTTTTTTCCTTCTTCCACACACTGGTAAATGTTTAACGGTTGCGGGTTGTTCATAATATGTAAAACAAAATAAACACTAATGGTATGAAGGTAGCGGTGATGAGATAATGCACTTACGAGGAAATACAAGAGTATTGGACGTAATTTAGCAGAGTATTTTGTTATTAGATCTACGCTACAATTAGGTGATTGACATAGCTCAAGGAATAAAACTACATTTAAAAATACCAATTTCACGTACCACCAGTTACCAATCAGAAACCTTTTTATTTTTCAGGATAATACTTATACGTATAGATAGGGAATGCAATCTTGGACTAAGATTGACTATTCAAGATCTTGGCGTCTTTTTTCTGAATCAAGATTGGTCAGTTTAAGATCTTGTTGAGATTCGGGTCGAGATCTTGGTCGCAATTGAAAAAAATGCTTTTTTTATGTATCAAATACAGCAAATTGATAGTAACCAGTATTTTAATAGTATGTAATATAATTAAGCATACTTTTCAAATTAAACAACATTGTATGAACACAATAATCAGCGTTTATTCAAAAAAACCGGCCAAGTGCGAGTCGGACTCGCGCATGATGGGTTCCGTACTATCAAGTAGTAAATTGTAAAATTATAGGTAGGTTTTCTATGCACATCGATGACGACACTCGCGCGAATACGCGCCGCTATGGCTCGATCCGTGATGTTACTTCTTGGACTATCTTGTCAAGATCTCGAACAGGGTTTCGAAATTCAAGATTGATGACTTTGAAGATTGAATCTTGGCAAATCACTCAAGATTTTGGTGGAATCTTGTTCTTACAAGATCAAGATTGCATTCCCTATGTATAGCCGATCTCTCCATGTGAAGCAAATTTGTATAGCGTCCGATTGTTTGCCCTTTAATCATAGACATTTTTGTCAGTGTTTAGATAGTGTATCTATTACATAGTAGGTAGATAGGGCTATTTGATGGTGCTTTGTCTTATTTGTTAAGATATCCCGTTGGTAAGATTCACGCCGCCTAGAGACACCAAAGGTACCTAATGGAGCGCTAGCAACCTGATGCCGGAATGTTAGGACTCGAGAAAAAGTAAGTTTACCGACTACCTTATACTCCGAACCGGAACACGTCTACGGCAAGCACTGACGTTATGGCGGCAGGAATAGGTAAGGCTGTGGTACCAATCCGGAGTCGCTGCGAAACTCTAGCACCTAGTAGGATGTCACGTTGTAAGTGAAGGTAAACCTGTGTTCGCTTTTTCGAGCTGCCTGGCAGGCAGGCAGATAGTCTATTCTGCAAAGGAGCCTGGACCAACACGGGGGTCTGTCTGTTTTGTTACTTTAATTTTAGCAGCCCTACTTTGCCAAACTGCCAAAGAATATCAGACTATCAAATAGCGCCTCAGTTACTTGTAAACTTGGCGAATATGTAGCTCTTAGCGGCTACAGCCTATTGCAAGGCTGGCCCTCTTACTAAAGAATTTAAGCCGTCTCTTTAAATTACCTATTGTATGGCATACTATATGTATTTTTTACCTAATCCCGTATGTTTTACAGATAAGGACATCATAAAATGTGATAACTACGAGGTCGCCAAATGTGTTCACGACTGCCCCCCAGAGAAAACATGCGAAAATCAATACCGTCAGTACTCGTGCCTGCAGTGGTTTAAACCGTGTGGCTATAAATGTGTCTGTAAGGAAGGGCTTGTCAGATCGTCAAATGGAAGATGTATCTCTAGGGACCTATGTGCCATGGAGACACAATGGTAAGAACTTGACATTTCATTTTATCCTATTTGACCACCTCGTTGGTCGACGGGCCTCACGACGAGGACAGGCATTTTTGAATTGAACATTTAGATTTTTGCATTTCCGGGTCTGGGTGTTTATTAAATTTATTTGGGTATATGTTTTGTATATTTCTATGTATTAGATTCGTTCGTTCGCTCATGTATAATGTTCATGTTCACCCATAACACAAGCATGTAATTTGTTTACTTTGGGGTTAGATTCGACATGTGTAGCTTGTGCAGAGATATTTATTTAATGAATAAAGAAGCCCGGACCAACACGGGGCCAGGCTCCTTTATTCTGCAAAGGACTGCCATCTGCATTCATACCAAGCAGCTTTTAAAAGGAGAGCATAAACTTAAAGTCACCATCTGACTAGGTGGTAGAGTTTCGCAGCGACTCGCCTGGATTGGTACCACCGCTTTACCAATCTTACCTGAAACTTACTTTTTCTCAAGACCTAACATCCCGGCCTCAAGTTGGCAACGCACCATTACGACCTTCGGTTTGTTTGCCTTCCAATATCATAAAATAATAACATCAGTGAAAAAAACTCTCAGCTATTCTACAAAGTCCCCAGATACCGCAACTTAAAAATAATATTTTTGGACTCAACTAAAAAATTCTATATACTTTACTATAATACATCGTATTTTGGAATCCTGATAAAAAAATATCTATTCAAATCTCATATCAAACTACATATCAAACACACTCTACATTATAAGTAGGTGCTACGTGGCTGGGAAGTCATAAACCATTCATTTGACCATACAATCCTCAACATGCAGGTGGTTTTTGTTTTGTTGTTCTCTGTGTTCATTTTAAACAAAAGTCATGTATTTGGAGAAGGTAAGTGTTTTTAACTAGCTAGTCTGTAGTTTTCCCACGCGTGACTTTATTAAAACTAAACTGGTTTTGAAGACCTATGACCTCCAATTTCCAATTTTAAATATAAAAGGAATACTTGATGCATTCGAATTTACGTTTATTTTATAAACTAAAACAAATCTTACGTACCTTTTAATCGGCTTTGTAAAGAAGGAGGAAACATATATGTTTGACATCTACATTCATATTATACCTATGTTAATAGTTTTTACATAACTTGTAAACCGATTTTATATATTTTTTATTTTAAATAACTCACTTGCTTCTGTGATTGTTATATCACGCGTACGATACTGGATCTGATGTTGGTATCCCAGGGATATCGAAAAATATCTCCATATTTTGTGTACGTAGACAATATAGGTCTGCAAGTGCAGTCAGTGTTCAGCAGTGTGACTGCGTTCACATTTATGATTTAAATGTTTCTCATAATAATAAGAATAGCGAAACCGATTAACTATTTGTTCTACAAATGTAATAAGATTAAATATTTAAAAAATTGAGTAAAATTAAATATTTTACAACTAGAATTACTACAAAGTATTAAACAAAGTCGCTTCCACTGTCCCTTTGTATGTTTAAATCTTTAAAACTACGCAACGGATTATGATGTAGTTTTTTTAATAGATAAATTGTTTGAAGGGGAAGGCTTACATGTATATTTTATACCGTCCGAAACCGGGGCGGGCCGCTAGTAAGTAATAACTTTGACCAACAAAATTGGTCAATTCTACTGCGCTTATGAAACTTATTTTAAGGTATTTACGCTATTTTTTATTTTTCTGTACGAGATAAAAAAATAGAATGAACATTATTGTCAAATGGATGTATCATGTAGGTACCCGGGGAGACCAAGGCTGACATTTCACGATCAGATCAATCGGATATTATCCGAGGGTGGCGTCAAGAGTCTCCGTAACCGGCGGTTTGTATGAAAAGAGTTATGAATGTGAAGGAAGCAAGACAGGTTTGTCAGGATCGTGAGGTCTGGCACTCGATACTCTCTGCCTACCGCGTAAGGGACTTGGCGTGAAGATATGTATGTATGTATGTATGTATTATTGTCAAATTAGAGACATAGATTTCTCAACTCGTGTTACGGTGTTTTGACAATCAACTTTGGGGTTTAAAGATGTTACATTCACAAATAAGTCTGCGTGTTTGTCTTAAAATCTCATAAAAAAATAACACATCCAAGACTAGCTGCGCATTAGAATCGACACTTCTACATATACTTACCTTTATTGTAAACTAGTAACACATATTACTAGTAATAACATTTTTTTGTAAGCCCAGTTTATTACTCATTCAATCTAGACTAACACTATAAATGTGATTGTTTCTAGATAATATTTGTGAAGAAAATGAAGAATACCAACCCTGCCTGACAACTTGCCCTCCCGATACCTGTATGTCACTGGTAGCCAGATTTAAATGTGTCAGCGATCCACCCTGCAACCCAGGATGTAGATGCAAACCAGGTTTCCTGAGGAAATCTAAAAGCTCTCTTTGTGCACCAATAAAATATTGTCCAGAAGTGGCTAATTCGCCAGATTTTAATTATTAGAGTTTATGAATTAATAATATATATAAAAAAGTATTATCAGATATGTTCATGATAAAAAAAATAATACCTGGTCTATTCTACATTGGGGACCTGGAAAAACATACGTTCAAAAAATATGGTAATATTAAAAAATGCTTCTACCAGTGTTTTTAATTTGCATATTAATTTGTGAGACAGTTATTATCGTCAAGAAAAAAATGTATTACAATCTCGTAAAACGAGCATCTACCATTTTGTACAAGTTATAAGACAGGTGAAAAATGATTTTACAATAAACCTACCAACAGAAGATGCAGCTCGTCTTATTTTTGTATTTGTCCTCCATAATCCTTTTCGGCGACAAAAGTTATGGTCAAAGTAAATGTTTTTGTAATATAATTAAAAAATAATTAGGAAATCCGTTTTAACTGACTTTAAAATGTTTATTATGCGAGTACTCGGCATACAGGTTTGATAATATTTTTTTGGAGAGGTTCATATGAGATTCCGATATTTTAAAACTAATAAAATAAATATTTTTTCACAAGATATGGAAGACTAACAAGCTTGTCGTATACCATAATCAAAAGCAGTAAAACTGCAAAAACCAATTCTAACTATTTCATTAGGTACCTACCGCGTAGCGATTTGTTAATTATTTTTCCGACTATCTTTCGGAGCATATGTTTCCGTAATGGTTAACATACTCACATTTTATCATCATCGTGTATGTAATTTTTGAGTTATATCAAGATATGGGATTATCTTGGAATCATGACTCGTTGGTCGAATGGCTAGCGTAAACGCCTAACTACACCGATCAACTGCGAGGATCGGGTTCGATTCCCGACGGGGGCAAGCATTTGTGTGATGAACATTTAGATGTTTGCATTTCCGGGTCTGGGTGTTTATTAAATTTATTCTTATATATATGTAAGTATTTCCATGTATTGGTATCGTTCACTAACACCCATAACACAAGCATATAATTTGCTTGTGTTATGGATTTTATTTTCACTGTTTCAGTATGTTTGTTACGTGCTTTTATTGTTCCTTTTTTAGAAAGATAGGTCATAAATAATAAATAATAAATATCTCTGGATAAGTTACACAAATTGTATCTAACCCAGCAAGCCAGCCAACTAGCTAGCAGATTATTTTTTATTAATAATTAATTTCTTTTTGGTTGTGTTTTAATTAATATAAAATAATGGCCATAAAAAGGCGAGTCTGATATTTTCACTGAATTTTACAAAACAATAAATACCTACAGTTAAACTGAGAACCTCCTCGTCCTAGAAAAAGATTGACATGTATAATTTTTGTAAACATGTGTAAGCGTATCACAGGATAATATTACTATATCAATTTAGTTTAGATTTTCATTATTTTAAGACATTTATAATTTCAAAAGGATTTATTTATCAAAATCGATAAAGTAAGGGAAGATTTATTTGATATCTAGGAATAAATTTTATATAGGCAGATAAGATATGAGAAAGCAAATGCAGAGAGTTTGGGTTTCCGATGATTTACTGTAATCGTTCGTGTGATTTATTATCAGATGAACCTTGTGGAAGATACGAAGAATACAGTGACTGTGTGCCATTGTGTCCAGAGTTATGTATTACTGTTGTATCCAACTACGCGTGTACTACGGGTCCACCATGTTCCCCGGGATGTGGTTGTCGCGCTGGGTTTTTCAGGGACACTGTGGACGCTCTCTGCATCCCTGCATATCAGTGTTCAAAACCTATTTGATTAGTTTGTTTAATGAAACAGTTACATTCCGAAGTTGATATTTTATTTTCCTATTTAACCTTCTTTCAGATTACAAGAATTAATTATTTATTTGGGATTGGACGGCAAATAAGCAGTAGGTATCATAGTTGTAAGAAATATGCGTTCCAATCCAGTGGTAGCTTGTAGTAGTATAAAGACTCTATTAGGTATATTCTACTTTACAGACATCTTAGGCAGTAATGGTATGATAAATCCTGAGACTTGAGCACATAACTATAAGAGGATAACTGTTTCGTGCACCAGTTTCTTTTAGGGCAGACTCCAAATCTACTAGGGCTAATACTATTTAACCTTGACTGGATCCGACCTGTTACGTAAAATCAACAGCTGACCTCTCGCCCGAACCGTAATTATGATGATCACTAACTCTATAACCTCGACCAGCGAGGTGGAACGTTTTCGTTCTTAGGAACGTCGTTAAACTATCTACTATATAAAAGCCTTAATATATTTAACCTTATTGCAGTCTATTCTGAGCTAAATGTTCCGGCGAACGTCATTCAAACTGTTCAGTTTGTATGGGAAAAATCAAAATATTATTTTTCGAGTTTCGTCGCTGATACATGCGATAAAATGTACCTATCATGTGTATTTTACCTGCTTCCAAGCAACTTCCCTAATTTTCAGCTTAATCGGTTTAGCCATTCTTGAGTTATAAATAGTAAACACGACTTTCTTTTACATAGAAACTTGCGACATTCTTTTACTTTGAAAGAACCGGCCCAAGTTTATTATTAAGGGGGGGGGGGGTTATTATTACTAATGCATTTTAAATATTAGGACCAAAATTTAATATTTACTTTTATAAACATTCATTTAAAACAGTCCTCAAAAATGCTTCACTTGTTGTCACGGTATGTTGTATGTACTTAGTACGAGTCATAACGTTACCAGCCTGCGAATGCGACTGCAGTCCGGTATGTGGGAACCAGTTTTATGCTTTGGTTACGTTACAACCTTGCATTTTGTATTTTGCATTGGATTTTTATCCATTATAAATTGATATTTTTTTTCATTTTAAATTTCTTCATAGACCGAAGGTGTAAGCGATTCACACATACACACACACACACACACACACACACACACACACACATTGCATCATGATGTGGTAGCTAGCTTGCTGCAAAATAAACATCGATTACCCGATTCAGGGAAAACCCTCGCACTTGTTTGTTTCTGACTGATAATGAGTTTAAGGAAAATCTGCACACGCACGGCAAAACAAACATCAAGTAATATTTTTTATTAATCTATAATTTAATAGGTAGGTGTATATTCAACCTTTTTTCCTTTTTTCTTTTGCTGACCTATAGTCCATAAACTATCAAGCTCTATCGACGCCTCTCTAGTATCTTCCGTATCATTTAATCGTGTAATGGGCAAATCGGAAATCTAGCCGATGTCAAGCGTGACAGCAGATTGGGAAGGTGCGGCCATTTTTTATCTTTATTTGACTAATAATAAATAATAATAAAATAAATATCCGTTGACAAGTTACAGTAGTACTATTTAAATTAAGCGCTGCGGCTATATTCGTCAAGCTTCGGAAATCTGAATGTATTTTAATGATATCTATACAGAGTTGTTATTACACATAATTAATCATTTCGCTTAAATTTAGATTAAGTCAGCCAATTTCAAAATAAAAGTATAAATTGTAAAAAAATAATAAAAAGTAAAATAATAAAAATAAATAAAGCTGAAGAGCATAATTTAAATAATAGTACTGTACACAAATTGAATCTAACCCCAAAGTAAGCAAATTATATGCATATGTTATGGGATTGTAATACATAGAAGTACTTAAACAAACCAGAACAAATTTAATAAACACCCAGACCCGGAAGTGCAGACATCTACAAGTAAATGTTCATCACACAAATGCCTGCCCCCGTTAGGCGTGTATCCACAGACAATTAGAGTACTACGTACAGACTGTCATCTGGGGAACAAATATTTTTGCCATTACGGGTCAAAGCTGACAATACACGACAGTTACTTTTTTTATGCAATGGGAATTTCTCAAGACAAGAAAGCGTGGCACGTTATGCCTCACTTCGAATTTTGTAGCATACACATCCACCATACTTTAATTTTTTTGTTTTGGAAACAAACAGTTAATTTCGTAATGAATAAAACGAAGTAGATATTTGTTCGGACGTTTGTTTTTAAGCATTTTTAAAGTTTTCAAATGTTTCACTTTTGCACATTAGGTAATACACGATTTTGTAGACGGAAAACATCTGTGTCCTTTATACTTCTTATTACACTGCAACAATTTATTATTTAGAACCTTATCAAATAGGAAAAGAATAAGGAATGGTCGAATTGTTCTTCTTCCCAGTTAATAAATTTAAATTAATACTTAGAAATTATAGCACATGTTATAGAAGAGAAAAGATTATTTTTATGTACATTATTTTCCAAGTATTCATTTGTATCGTTAACAATTGTACCGAAATACCTAACTAAACCTTAGGATGGGTAGTTTAGTTGGTTCTTGCCATCAGTATATTCTTATTGAACTATCCAGTCATGGACACTGCTGGTATTAACTCGATCGGGATCGCTATCGCATCGCTATCGCGTGGCTACTCATCGCTATCGCTTCGCTATCGCTTCGCTATCGCATCGCTTTCGCATCGCTATCGCATTGCTATCACGTAGCTAACGCATGGCTATCGGCGTGGCTATCGCGTGGCTATCACGTGGCTATCGCGTGGCTATCGCGTGGCTGTCGCGTGGCTATCGCATCACGATCGCATTGCTATCGCATCGCTATCGCGTGGCTATCGCATGGCTATCGCATGGCTATAGCATGGCTATCGCGTGGCTGTCCCGTGGCTATCGCATCGCTATCGCATCGCAATCGCTGTCGCATCGCAATCGCATCGCTATCGCATCGCTATCGCATTGCTATCGCATCGCTATCGCATCGCTATCACATCGCTATCATGTGGCTATCGAATCGCTATCGCATCGCTATCGCATTGCTATCGCATCGCTATCGCATCGCTATCACATCGCTATCATGTGGCTATCGAATCGCTATCGCATCGCTATCGCATCGCTATCGCATCGCTATCGCATCGCTATCGCATCGCTATCGCATCGCTATCGCATCGCAATCGCTATCGCATCGCTATCGCATCGCTATCGCATCGCTATCGCGTGGCTATCGCATGGCTATCGCATGGCTACAGCATGGCTATTGCGTGGCTGTCCCGTGGCTATCGCGTGGCTATCGCATCGCTATCGCAACGCAATCGCTATCGCATCGCTATCGCATCGCTATCGCATTGCTATCGCATCGCTATCGCATCACTATCGCGTCGCTATCGCATCGCTATCACATCGCTATCATGTGGCTATCGCATCGCTATCGCATCGCTATCGCATCGCTATCGCATCGCTATCGCATCGCTATCGCGTCGCAATCGCTATCGCATCGCTATCGCATCGCTATCGCATCGCTATCGCATTGCTATCGCATCGTTTCGCATCGCTATCACATCGCTATCATGTGGCTATCGCATCGCTATCGCATCGCTATTGCGTCACTATCGCTTCGCTATCGCATCGCTATCGCATTGCTATCGCGTAGCTATCGCATGGCTATCACGTGGCTATCGCGTGGCTAACGCATGGCTAACGCGTGGCTATCGCTTGGCTATCGCACCGCTATCGCATCGTTATCGCATCGCTATCGCATCACTATCGCATGGCTATCGCATCACTATCGCATGGCTATCGCATCACTATCGCATGGCTATCGCGTGGCTATCGCGTCGCTATCGTGGAGCGGCGGAGTGGTATCGTTTCTTGGAGCACACAATCTGAATAAGAATAATTTTCACAACCTGTATTATCTACCCGTATCTGCCCGTTTGTTATTGTTACAAAACAATAACTATTATCGCTATCGCATCGCTATCACATTGCTGTCGCATCGCTATTGCAAAGGCTTATTTAACATCAGAGTATGATTAGTTTTCCGTGTTATTACCACACCATCTCTGAGCATCGATCAAGTTTATATGAAAAAGAAAGTGTGCAACACCGCATCCAGTTCAGAAAATATCATGTTCACGTGAACGTGTTAAGTACTTTTATAGTATCTTAGGAGTCTTCATTTAAGGTGCATATGAAACTCTGTAAGTATTATTGTTCTGTGATTTGATGTATATATAAAGCAAAGAATATACAAATATCTACTGATATTTTCTTGGGATGGGTATCAATAGACATCTCATTCCCCGTAGAAAGAGAAGGATATGCCTTTGCTAAAGGACGTGCGTTAATAGTGATGAACATTATTTTAAAGTGATTTTGTCACATAAGCACACGAGAAAGTCGTTTTGAAGTAATTTATGTATCTGAAGTAAAGTATACAAATCTTTAGATCATAAAGGTTTGTATACTTTAGCCAATTATTAAGCCTTTTCTTGTTACAAATAAATCAATCAAATTAGTAATGTTAGGTAGCCAATAGTTCAAATTTTGTTCAGTTAAAGTGCCAAAGTAAAATATTTGTGAATAAATTAGTGTATTTCTTCGTTGCCGCCAAATGTCACTTAATATGTTTGAGTATCGAGGCCACCACTTTACTCAAGACATAACTTTGTACAACGACTTATGACTATTTTAAAAATAATTTATTATTTCAAAAGACGTAGCAGCATGGGCTAAAGATCTTTGCCGGCCCATGAAATGGGCAAATTATCTTAAAAAAAAGTGTTACGGAAGATGTTGCAGCATGGTCTAAAGGTCAAAGCCAGCGCCAGAAAGGGGCAAATTAACCTGAAAAAAATGTGTCACCATGGTGTCTCTCAGAGTCATCGTTCAAAATGGCGCTACAACCCGTTTTCTACATAAAAATCAATTAAATAACTAGTATTTCATTAAATTTCAGGAAACCACTACACAGCAATTGGAGAGGTATCCGCGACGAAGAACTGAGTCAAGTTGCAGGCATCGAAGGATGTATATTCTGTCATAGTAATGGATTTATTGGAGGAAATACTTCGAAGGAAGGTGCTCTCGCTATGGCTGTTGCCAGTCTAAGGGCTTAGATAAGACAAACTAACGGTATTTAAATGTAGTTTGAATATATACAAACTAAGTTTTCAATTGCTAATCTGGAAGTGTGGCGTAATAGTTTTATATTGTTTAAAGTGAACTCATATAAATTCAGATGTGTTTTTATGAAAATGAGAATATTGAACAGAGCCTTTTCGGGTTTTAATAACATAATTTTGATCATTACAACTGTTACATTTCCATCATCTATGGTTTTGTTGTCAGTTACCAGATTTTTCTATAAAGTATTATTTTACCTCAATCAATGTAACTATTAAAGATCCAATAAAGTAATGTTATTGTTATACATTTATATGGTTAATCATGATTTTGTGATCAAATACTTATTATATGAGATGAAGGGTTTTCTAAGGTTAAATGTACCACGTAATAATTGGTACACCTGTAAACTGTTTTATTACACCTATGTACAGCATTTTAGGTAGGGTCAAATGCTACTTTTAAAATAATTCTAAATAACAAAAAATATGTATAATATAATAAACAAGAAGAGTAAATTTTGTATTTTTTTGCAGACAAGACAACTAAAGAGGTTTTACACTAATAAATCTATTAACGTATATTTTGTGCATTTTATTATACGAGTATCTTTGATAGCAAGACATTTATCAAAAATCATACATAAGCCTAACCTCTCGTGTTTTATCGGGAACCGAACGTTACATTACATGTAGATTTTCTGGAGTGATTGAATGGTCAACTGTCAAGATGGTCAATTTGTAGTCAATGGCCATTGTCCAGTTCACAATTGACAGCTGAAAGGTAAGATTAGTTTTTCGTGTTATTATCACACCATCTCTGAGCATCGATAAAGAAAAATAAAGGTTTTTTGGTGCCATTGTGAATGAAGATGGTAGTTATGGTTTTCTTAATTATTGAAGTTCTAGTTTATATTGAGCGAAATTAGTCAATTTTGGTGGCATTTTTAACAATTTTGTTCAGTGAAAGTGCACAAACGAAATAATCATGAAGAAATTAGTGTATTGTGTATTACCTCGCTGCTGCCAAATGTCACTAGATGAGCTTGAATAACAAAGGCACCGCTTTACTCAAGACCCTGACATGACTTTGTATATAGTGACTTATGACTGTTAAAACAAAATTCGGAAGACATGGCAGCATGGCTTAAAAGTAGTTTAAGCCGCCCGCAGAAAGAGGCAAATTAACTAATAATTGATAAAAAAAGTTTCATTCATGTGTCAGTTAGGGTCATCGTTCAAAATGTCGCTACGACCAACGTTTCGTTATACGTAGATTTTCAGGCGTGCGTGTACCCTAGCCACTCGACCAGCGAGGCGGACATTGGCGGATAACCTACTAAACAATCAGTTGACCATACAATCCTCAACATGCGGGTGGTTTTTGCGTTGTTGTTCTCTGTGTTTATTTTAAACATAACTCATGTATTTGCGGAAGGTAAGAGCTTTATTACATTTTGAATTTGTCATTTCTGCCGTTTCTCCCACGCAATACTTAGCTATCTATACTTATATTAAAACTGTAGTAAAGCGAATTCTACACATCCTACTAATATTATAAATCCGAAAGTTTGTGAGAATGTATGTATGGATGTTTGTTACTCTTTCACGCTCGAATGCCTGAATGGATTTGTCTGAAATTTGGAACATAGATAGATTGTGACCTGGATTAACATATTGGCTGATTTTAATCCCAAACACACGAGTTCCTGTGAAAAATCGGGCAAAGCCGCAGGCAACAGCTAGGTGAAGATATTTAAAAAAAAATAATGCAGATGACAAAAAAGGCATGACAAAATTTTTAGCATTTTTAGAATTTTTTGTCTGTCTGTCTTATCATGGCCGAAATTGACGCAGAATCTATATAACCGATCGTAACGAAATGAAGCTGGAAGATATTTTATATCCCAAGGAAGGTTGTAGGAAACTTTTTACTGAGACATAACAACACTTGTTTCAAAGCGGTCATATAACTTGACATCCGAAATGTATAGAAATATTTAAACATACAGGCAATTTTATATACCCATACATATCTAATAGTATAACGCTTATTTCCCCGCAGAATAAGGAGAGAGTATAGAGCGACAAGTGAACAAAAGTTCGCCGGGTAGACAATTAGTAAATTATAATAGAGGTTAGAAAAATATGTTTTACTAGATGTTGCCTGCGGCGATGCCTGCGTGATTGATGGTCGAACAGGACAATTTTTTGGAGATAAAAACTATCCTACGTGTTAATCCTAGCTACCCCTATATGTGTACACAATTTCATTAAAATCAGTTTTGCAGTTATTACGCGAAGGAGTAACAAACATAGGTACAAACTTTCGCATTTATAATGTTAACAGGATAGGATGGTATTGTCTTTGACAATTCACATATTCTGTCTCAAACCTAACTGGCTTTAAAGATATGTACCTACTTATAAATAAGTTACATTTTTAATTATTTATACGGGATACTCACGATATCTTTTTATTTTATTTGTCGATATTTCGGCCTACATAACGGATAACGGCATAACGGATAAAATTGGCAGACTCCTGGCACGTAAATACAATATAAAAACTGTATTTTCCGCCCAAAAGAAAATTGCAGCCTATCTTCGCTCGCCTAAAAATAGCATACCATATCAGTGCCCAGTTGTCTATAAGGTTAATTGCAGCTGTGGTAGTTCGTACGTAGGACAAACTAAGCGAACTATTTCAACACGTATTAAAGAGCATATCAGCGCAATCAAGAAAAATGACCCTCAGAAGTCTGCTATTGCTGAACATCTTTTAGATTCGTCCACCAACCATTGGATAGAACTACATAATCCACAAATAGTTCCTACAGAATCCCACTACATTCCTCGCCTAGTACGTGAAGCTATTGAAATTCGAAATACACCAAATAATTTCAATAGGGAAGACGGTTTTAAGTTGGCCCAAGCGTGGGATCCAATTGTTGGTCGGTGCCGGGCTATAACTACAATAAGTGCCGTAAAGTGTAGGGACATAGTCAGTGTTGTGTGTCGCGATATAGTGACTAGAAATGATAGTGACAAAGACGTTCAAAAAAGAAGAATTAGACGGAGGGTTGACAGGCTCATCTGTCAGTAGATCTTCCTGTCAAAAGTTACAGCTCGCCGCCGCAGTCCCGTCCAAAGAGTAAAGTAACTGTCCATGTCCCGTCGTGACCTCAGATTACTTAGTAATGCTACGCATGTCGTGACCACGGCTTATGCAACTAGGCCGAAATATCGACAAATAAAATAAAAAGATATCGTAAGTATCCCGTATAAATAATTAAAAATGTTATTAATTCGCGACGATTTAAGTTTAAAATCCTATAAACATAAGTTTTTATAATTTGTGGACATATTATAGGCACTGGACAGACACTTCTGGATTTTGTAAAAAATTAAAAAGGCAACATTTTTTAATATTATTTGACTACTTTTAATGAAAAAAGCTTTAAACAAAAAATATACTCTTGTGAAAAGCTTTTATTTATCACATTCCTCCGGAACATTAAATTATTTCGAGGGGAAGGGTAGTCGGTAGACTTGGACAATTAGCGTAGCACCCAAGCTGTCTGTCAGCAACGCACCTGCAACATCTTCGGTGTCTATAGGCTAAGGTGCAGTTCGTTGTCTTTTCACATAAAATACAATAAAAATAGATATAAAAGGCTATTTCCAGCAGTAGACTTGAGAAGAACTATTCCAGACGTATCAAGTAAACTCAAACACGATAGTATAATATTGGGAATTCAGTAGTTCCTATGACCACGCTTAGGTTTCATCATCAGATCACCTCCATGTCATAATCGGTAGCCGGAAAGTGGATCAAATTCTACTTGTGCCTATAGGTACAGCGTTTTTGTCTTTCGTTTTTGGCATTGGCGTTAGCAATTTTAACGAAATTGAGCTTAAGTTATACAAAATTAGTTATTAGTCGGTAAAAACTCGTGTCAAAGTGTTAAATAAAGAGGAGGCCACCTTACTGAAGCTTCCCCAGTGTTAGGCCGGGCTCCTGTGCAGAATAGACCATCTGCCTTCCTGTGCCAGGCAGCTCGTAAAAGGCGAGCACAGGCTTACTGTCACTAACACCGTGACATTTGACTAGGTGGTAAAGTCTCGCAGCAACTCGCGTGGATTGGTACCACAGCCTTACCTGCCGCTATAATGAACATAATCTTGACGTGTTTCGGTTCGGAGGGTTAGGTAGCCGGTAAATTTACTTTTACTCGTGGCCTAATATCACGGCCTCAGATTGGCATCGCACACATCACCACCTTTGGTGTCTCTAGGCGGTGTGATTTTCTTATTTCCATCCATTTCCATCCATAAATCCGCCAGCTTGTTTGCCTGCCAATATCATAAAAAAGCACATTTATTAAGATTCGGAAGAAACGAGGAAATATACGATTCACTAATTTCTTCAAAATGATTTTATTTGTGAATCCAAATAAAATTATTTAATTTGCAATTTTCCGCCAAAAAAATGTAATAATACGTAATAAAACAGGTAAAATAGTGCGCTGATAATAAATTGGACTTATCGGAAGCTAAAATCTCAAATTTTTCCCAAAAAAAAAGGTCTATCTACCCATGCGAACCCCATCCCATCTGCCCCTTTAGTCTCAGATGGAAGCTTGGTAGTTTGCCTAATTGCTAAAGCAGTAGGCTTATTCTTCTAGGACCTAATAGAAATTGTGCCAATACACCAATTTCATATAAGTCATTAGTTTTATTGGGAAGTTTTTTCTTTCTTTTATGCCTACTTTCAGCAGTGAATTAAAACAATATTTGAAGAAATCACACAAATCATTATAACCCCAAGGTACGCAAATATTTTTTTTATTATAAGCAAGTTGACTATACTAATTCATAGATGTCGGTGATAAACAAAACGTCATTTTCCATTCAAATATGCAAGTAACAGAAATCCCTATTTCAGGGGGAAAACCTTGTAGTGGTATCATTTGGTTGTGGTTTGTTTACAATCGACATTTTTTTAAGTATCGTCAGTAATTAACAACCATGTACCGATCGTTAAAATAAAACGGACTTTTTTATCTTTAGTTATAAAGTCCTGTTGATGCTGTAAAAGGAGAAACCTTTTGGCTAAAGTGTAACGTAAAGTGTTAAATTAAGTTTATTTGACCGCCTCGTCAGGGCCCTCTTAGATTATGCTCGGGCCCTTGGGCACACAGACACTTGGGGCCCTTGTGAAATATAAAGAAAGCAAACTATAAAATTTTTTTCGCTATGATTGTTCGGGTAATCAATTTTATTATTTACTCGTAATTACAGTACGTCATTAATAATAATATTAATACCTATGCTGCTGTTTTCTTATGATTACGATAACAGTTTCTCTCAAAATCTTCTATTAAATCCTCAAACTTAATTTCATGAAGAATTTATTATTAATTGACACCTATTCACCAATTCGATTTTCATTAAATAAACAAATTGTAAATTAATTTCAGATAAACCTTGTGAAGAAAACGAAGAATACCAGGCCTGTCTGAAAACTTGTCCTCCGGATACATGTATATCAATAATATCCCTCTATGACTGTCCTCGTAAACCACTCTGCAACCCAGGATGTAGGTGCAAATCTGGTTTTCTGAGGAAATCTAAAGGCTCTCCTTGTATACCAACCACAGAGTGTCCATCATTCGGCCGATCTTAAATGTTTATTTTTATTATATCTTCATTATTTATCAGTAATTTCCAATCATGTCTTTGTCCATGTTATCGCCTGAACAACTTACATTGTGCCAATTTTGATCAATTTCACCTGTTGGCCCAACCAACTTTGGATTAGGTAAATGAATCTTCATTTTTTTGTTTAAATATCACTTTGCTTTGACTTGTTTTTTTTATACCTCTGGTACAAGTCACACAAATTGAATCTAACCCCAAAGTAAAGAAGTTATATTCTGGTGTAATGGGTGTTAGCCAACGATACTAATACTTAAACAGATACCAGAATAAATTTAATAAGTACACAGACCCGGAAATACAGTCATCTAAATGTTCGTCTCACAAATGCCTGCCCCCGTCAGGAATCGTACCTAGCCTTGCGGTTGGTCGATGTAGTTAGGCGTGTACATTAGCCACTCGACCAACGAGGCGATCAAAAATGTTTAAAAATATGAATTAATTAAAGGAGGAAATATGGCTGACAGCAGCGGAGAGGTTAGTCGAAATTCCTTTTATCCCACATTGCACCATTTTGACCAATTAGCTAAGACGTCATTCAGATGTATATTGTCTTTGGCATTAGCCAATCGCACATGACGAGATTTGTAAAGCGGGCCGATGGTTGAAGCGATGACGCATGAACAAAACCTTTGGCCTGCTTATCTACGAGTAAATAGATTGACCTAATTCATGTAGTATAAAATTTAGTAATTTTACTCTAGAGAATAATTTGTACTCTGGCTACTTCTTTTTATTTTCCCTGTCCTTGGCTATCTGTAAAATATGATTTATCAGTTAATAAACATCCAGTGCACAGTAATAATGATTATTAATTTGTATATTTTTGATAGTTTTTGATAAACTTTTTATTGCAGGTGCATCCAATTGTAAAATAAATAGAATATATTTTTAATTACTTGTACCAAAAACATTTAATTTTAAACTATGTTAATTTATAGAATAGCCCCTGACGTAGAATTAGATATGTTACGCATAAGTTTAGCTTGTGTCTGTACCATCGTAGCTCCTAAACTAAACAGTGGGACAGATATTTTAATAGTTATTCTGCTATTCAAGGCGGACGTGAGTCCAAGTACATCAGAGATATGAATAGCGTATGACAGAATAGCACCTCCACTTAATAAAATCTTATCGCTCAAAGTAATCTCTTTCCTGGTTGTCTGGTAGAGATTGCTTATCGCTCAAAGCAATCTCTACCAGACAACCAGGTCAAGTCTAACATTGGACTACTAGAGCACAGAGGGGTTTACCAATTATCGGCTTTAATCAACAAACATATTTTTAGAAGCGTCAGTACCTGCTACGTGTCATCAGTGCAAAGATGGATTAAATGTTAACAGTTCCAATATTGATTTTAGTTATGTCCCTAGTATTTTTTGTAAGTCAATGCCAGCAGGAAGGATTTAGTAAGTTACTTTTTATTAACACACTAATGTTTTGGTAAACACCGTAAAACTTGTTAGTCACAAAACTTTTTGTATATACTAGCTGTTACCCGCGGCTTTGCTGGCAAATAAAGTTTGAAATTTAAAAAAAAATAAGATTTCTAACTTAAGAAATGACGGTCTTCCATATAAACTTTCAACCCCTGTAGGGGAAGAATTTTCAAAATTCCGTCCTAAGTGGGTGTTGACCCTGTTAAATGATCCTACTCACCAAATTTCATGGCCGTAACTAGAACACATTTTGCTCAGCGATGAGGAATCAATCAGTCAGGATATGTTCTTCTATAAGTATAGATTATGACTACGAACGCTGCTTTCCTGCTGGTAACGACCAGCTGCTGGTTACAACCTCTTCAAACAACCCATACAACTATCGGAACGCAGCACCAAGTCGAATTCCGACCTCCCGGGAAAACCCTCTTAGTGCTGACGTTGTGAATAATAATCCATAAATAATGTCTCGGGCGGAACACTCTGCTCGGATACAAAAGCCCAGTGAAGTTATGAAAACAGCGAGGTTAACAACGAATGAACCTTTCGACATGGTAAGTGATAAGTTATAACGGAGGCCTATGCCCTATGGACACTACAGATCTCCACTACAGTGGTCAGGGTGTTAAAGTTATCATAGAAGCCTTCTAGCTATCCTCATCTTTGAACCGGAACATAACACGTCATTATAGACATGTGATAGGGAATTGGAAAGCAATTAAGTTGACAAAGTTCCTTATGTCTACAATCACAATACCACATGGTGACTTGTAAACTTGAAACTGCTAATTTAGTACTTAGAAGTAATAGTAGTAAGGTACAGAAGACGCACTCTCATAAAAAAACAAGCAAAATCGTAACCCTGTGCAGTGATATAGTCTCAAATTCTAACTCGTCGGCTTACTAAATTTGCCATGCATGCCAACCAAAGTTGGTTTGGTTGAAATCGGATATAGCGCTAAGTGTAGCTGAAAAAAAATAATCATCTGACATCAGTAGGGCTACTCTGGAAGCTCAATTTCATGCAATTTGGAAATCGGAATCACATGCCATTTTAAGTACTCTTAAGCACAGTACTAGCGGGATTATTAACATTTACTTCCAAAAAAAAATTCTATTCCTATAAAATATTTTATAATTCATTATTATCTAAATGTTAGTAATTCGCCAGTATTGTATTCAAGAATACCTAAAATGACATATTCGATAGCAATTTCAAATATTGCATGGATCGAGATTCAAGAGTAACCTTTCTGCAGTTGTAGTAGATAGTGCTACTATATAATTTAATTAATTATTCGAAAATGACAGAAGTTGCATGACTAATCTATATATAGTAGCCCTTTCTCTTACCTGAGATAGGTTACTGGAATTGGCCCTTAGTTGCAAGACCTAGGAAACATTTTATAATATGTGTTTTAGAATTAATTAAATAGATCGTATTCATTTCGGTTTTATTTGAATCGACAGAATCTTCTTTGTGATTATTTTTTAACTACTGGGACTGACAATATTTTTTCCACTGAACCTATTGAATTTGAATTTGGATTTTTGAATTGAAATTAGATTCAAATTCTAAATTGGATCTTACCCCAAAATAAGCAAATTATATGCTTCTGTTATGGGTGTTAGTCAAAGATAACTAATACATAGAAATACTTAAACAGATAATGAACACCCAGGCTCAGAAATGCAGACATCTATACGTTCGTCACATAAATGCACCGTTAGAAATCGATCCCAACCCTCACAACCCTCGCAGTCGGTGGAGTTATCTAAAATACATTTATTTAGTTAGTTTGTTAGTGTAAATATCTATGTACACCCCCTCAACCAACGACCATCCGTAAATAAAAGTAAAAACTCGATAGGTACAACATGGATTTATTTTATTTGCTTCTGCCCTTTTCTTTACATAAGTCTGGGAACGTCCATAGGCTAGACTGTGTTATTTATGACATTCATTTAAAAGGGGTTCTACACTGATTAAACATTGGTTTGTATCCGTGTGGAATGTAAATTTAATCCAAATTTTGATTTGTTCCAAACAACGTTTCCACCAAGATCACCTTTGTGGAAGGCTTGATTGGGGCGTGATTACAATTGTCTGGATGGTGTTTAAGAAAACAAGATGCGTCTCATATTCAATGTGTATAAGTATCTTCACGCCCATAACCCCGAAAAGATAGGCAGCGGCACAACCAGGACACCTAAAAATAGACGAAGACACTGAGTCCCACAATGTGATAGGTGTCAAGCCTTTCGCCAACCGGGCACATATCCAATCCTGGGCAACTTTATTTTTATTAGCAAATTAAAAATATGCATTTTCTAGTTTTTTAGTTGTCCGACCCGGGGGTGGTAATATTTTTTAATTTACCAGGGACCTCATGAAGGTAGTCCAACACCTGGACCGCTAGACCAAAAAGGCGATAAACTAAGGACATAAACCCTACATATGTGGTTTAAAAACTAACATAGTTAGATGTTTATCTGGTCAAGTGATCTACATTTGTTTAACAAGGTATTGTTGGTGATTCTGCTGTTCACAAATAAATCTTATTTTGGATACACGCTATCTTTTTCAAATTAAACAAAAACAAAAGAGATGGAATATTTTAGACATGTCAAATTAGTGCGGACTTGTCAAATTGTGACGTTTTTAATAAACAATTTCCGAGGAATGGATTAAACATCTGTATGATTAAACATTGATTAAACAACAACAAAAAAATGATTAAACAACTCTATGCTGAAATCTCTTTATATTACTTTATGTTGAAAGAAGATAGCGAAAGAATGTAAAATGTAAGTTGTGCCGTTGTTGAACCGGATGAGCGATTTATTGAATATGTAAGTAGCGAAGGTGCGCTTCAAAATTCTTATAAGTCTAGCAAATAAATGACGCTCTTATGAAAATTTGGTTGAATTTAGATCGTTCAACATTGGGGGAAACCATTAATTTGCATCATCATCGTCACACTATAACGGCAACAGGGGGGTTACCATAAGCTCTTAAAACAGTATTATTTCAATTATACTTATCGTCATCGGAGAAAGACGACCTTATACCGTATATCTTAAAGTTGCTTATAAAGGCGGACATTTAGCAAGATAGAAATAATACTGCTTTATGCGTTCATGGTAGAGCCCCAGATCATCAAATTGTGGCGTCATGAATCTACCGGGGTTCTGGGCATCCCCTACCCCAGGATTGAAGTCTGTAAATTGGCCAACTAGAGGAATCAAATTTGAAATATGTAGGAAATTGTTGCTCATCTTTTGCGCCACATAAATTTTGTTGCTTTAGGTACTTTTGAAAAAAAATCGCCCCTGTGGTTTATCGGGTTGTTGGACTTGACTTCATGAGATCCCTAGTTCGATTCCCGAGTCGGGTAACATACAGAAAATGTGTTTTACTACGATTGTGCCCGGTTGGCACTTGGCGAAGGGTTGTTTGCCACCTATCACATTGTGGGAGGTAGTATCTTCGGTTAGTCTTGTGGTTGTACGTCTGCCAATCTTTTACGGGGATACGGGAGTGAAGATCTTATTATATATCAATTATATATCAATATCAAGACAATTTTAATTTTTACTAACGCTTTTGTGGTTAACAAGTTAAGATTGTTTAAATTTTTAACCCCCAATGCAAAAAGAGGGGTGTTATAAGTTTGACGTGTCTATCTGTCTGTGGCATTATAACTACCGAACAGATGCAGTGATTTCAATTTAGTTTTTTTTGTATTAAAGGTAACTTGTGTGCGAGTGTTCTTTGCCATGTTTGTTGAAAATCAGTTAAGCCCTTTAAAAGTTGTGGGGGCTGAAAGTGAGGAGATTAACCGGATGTCAGCATTTTTTTTAGTTTTTAAAGGAAAATAAAGTTTCTGTGTCGGGATTTTTTTTAATTTTTAATGTACAAGCTTATATTTAACTTGCAACGTATGCATATTTATCGGCTATCTTTAGGGATAGAGGCGTGAACATACTTTCTTTAATGAAGACATGTAATGCCAGCTTAACAGACGTTTCATGAGGGGACTTTTTATACGTTACCTGCCGAGTTGAGGATAAAACCAGTAAATTCCACGCATTATAATAATACATAAAGGCATAGACATATAAGGAAAGACTAAACGAAAATAGAACAGATTAGACAATCTACTCGTCGACATGCAAACGATGTTTTTGTTTGGTGTTATAACTATTTGTGTGTTTGGTGTTATTGTAAATGGAGATGGTGAGTAATATTTATAATAACATTATTATTATTTTGGTAAATGGGATTGGTTAGTCATATAATAATACTGGTATTATCAACGACTTTATTGTGAAATGATGTATAGAGGAAAAACAAACAAATCATTATATCGTCTTTGAAATAATTGTTGAGATTATAAATTTATGACAAGATTTCCCTGTTCCTTTCCTGTTAAGCTAAAATAAATTATTTAAATGTATTAATTTACGTATTGCTATGTATGGTTAATTATAACATTTTTAAATGATTTATACGGGATACTCACGGTGTAGTTTATTTCATTTGTCGATATTTTGGTTTATTTGCATAGACCGCGGTCACAACGGGACTGCAGAAGGTTTCATGTCTAATATAACTCATACCTGATAGGTATAGGTATCATGGGTAGCTTCATGTGGTATCCAAAACTATAGTTATGTATGATAAAACAGCTGCAGATGAGTGTATCCTGTACATTCAAGATATTTACAAATGACATATACAGGCGATTATAGAGGCAACACAACACATTTTGAGCATCTTGATTTTTTTTGTCTCTCTGTCTGTTCGTGCATATGTCTGTCTGTTTGTATCGTGACTGCGATCGATTCCGAATCTACCTACGGAACGAAAATTGTAGTTATGTGCTTTACGTTCTGGGAGAGGTTATACGCAGAAGCAGATTTAGTAATAGCAGCGCGCTGGGCGTAATTTATACGGCGCCCCCTACATGCTGTTTAAAACCATACCAAAAGTTAAATAATATAGAGCGTTTAGGATCTGACGCCTCTTTACATCTTGGCGCCCTGGGCGGTTGCCCAACCGCGCCATACCCAAACGCCGTCCATGGTTATAGGATTTTTTATGACGCTTACTAAAGGCATTGGTCATTGGAGAAATCAGACATTGAAGGATCCGTAACACAAAGGAAAAACTTCGACAAATAGTACGGTCAGGTAGGTACGTACCTGCAACAGTATTTCTGCATAAGTTTGGCAGATCATTTATACCCACCAATTCTCGCCAAGTTCCCTTGAAAAATATCTTGGGAATCTGGGGGCTGATTATGTACCTCAGTGGCCAACTCAAAATGGAAAAGTGTACATCAAATAGCTATCAAATGACGTCATTTGTGTTTGCTATCTCTATTTTATTTCAGTTGGTCACTAGATATGGCAAATATAAAACACGTCATTTGACAGCTATTTGATGTAAAATTTTCCATTTTGAGTTGGCCACTGAGATACATAATCAGCCCCCGATCTGCGATTAAGTCTAATATATATAACGCTAATAAGTCTAATTGCTTTTCGTATCTTTTCAGGTGTCCCGGAATGTTATAGAAGAAACGAAGAGCTTAAATGCGTACCAGCATGTCCACCGGAGAGAACTTGCAAAAACAAAGACATAAAGTTCAGATGTTTGGAGACCAACGAGAAATGTCAGATGAGATGCGAGTGCAAAGAGGGTTTCTATAGAAATTTTGAGGGCGACTGTATTACAAAGGAGTTGTGTGGTAAATGATATACTTACTTTAAACATGTATTTTAATTAATTATAAAGTCAGACGGAATTCCTTTTCATCTATTTTTGATCTCCGACGGAAAAAGACGTTTGTTATAAGTTTTACGTGTCTGGCTGTGACATCATAACTCCTAAACGAATGCACAGATTTAGACGCGATTTTTTCGTTTGAAAGCAGACTTAATTAAAATCGTTCTTAGATACATTATAGACAGATTTTGTAAGGACTATTTTTTAGCTTTATGGTTAGGTATTTTGAGTAAAAATTCAGTTTTTTTTCTCCTTTTTTTACGACATTTGCTATTTGTACGAAATACCTCCAAGTTTCTGCATGTTGGCCCTGGTCCGCCGTGTAGATTAGATCATTAGACTACACCTGCTTGGCGCCCTGCCAGGCAGTTCGTAAGAGATGGGCATAGATTAAATAGATCGTTATTAGCAAGTCTTTTGGTGATAGAGTGATCTGGAGCAACTTTCTCCGATAAGGATTCACTGTCTTATTTATTTCTGCCGTTATAATGTCAGTGTCTGGCATCCAGTTTGCAGGGCATGGTAGCCAATACAGTCACACGTTAGACCTAACCTATCGGCTATAGGATAGTGACTCATCTAGCTT